>JAODAL010027623.1:0-54623 GCA_025379985.1 Phyllomedusa bahiana | reverse complement strand
TTGTTATTGTAAGCAAAGTAGTTAGATGCATGAGAAAATCAGTTACCATTAGGATGAATTGTTTTAAATTCACTGTGTAAGTACTGTGAGTTTCTAAATGATATTGTAATGCTAATAGGGCCACTTTATGAGGTATACTGGTGTAAAGTGATTCAATGTCACATGTTACCCAATGCATATTCTCTGACCACACTTTCTGCTGTAAATTAATAAGGACATCTTTTGTGTCTCTCAAGTACCCCGGAACCCGTTGTACTAGAGGTTGAAGATATGAATCTAGCCATTGTGAGAGGCGCTCCGAGAGGGACCCAATACCAGAGACAATCGGACGCATAGGAGGACACTCCTTGTTTTTATGAATCTTGGGTAAACCATACAATATGGGTAATATGGGATGTTCAACAAACATGAGCTCCGACTGTCTCTGGCTTAGGACCCCCAAGGAGACCCCTTCTTCAAGTAAGTGACGAACTTTGACTTGGTAATCAGTAGCAGGATCCCTTTCCAATTTAAGATAAGTGGAGGAATCCTTGAGCATGTTAGTCATGGAGGCATCATAATCTCTCCGATTCATAACAACTACTGTTCCCCCCTTGTCTGCCATCTTAATAACAATTTCTTTGTTATTCTGTAAATTAAACAGCGCCTTGCGCTGCAAGTTGTTAAGATTAAGGTGGCTTGACGCAGAGGGAACAGAGTTAGCAATGTCTCTAAGGCGCGTTCCACAAGAAATGGAAGCGATCCATGCTAGGAATTCTTGAGTTAATAGGGTAGAAGTCCCTATTGGCAATATTGATTTCCCTGACAAAAAATGTATCAATTTTGTCTGTTATACCTGAATCTTGAGCTAAATCTTCTAGACACAATAGGGATAATTGCTCTCCAAATGTAAGGTTACTGTATTTGTTTACCAATGTCGATTCCCCTGATACTTCCTGATTGATTTCTACTGGGTTCCAAAAATGACGGCGTAAGGTAAGTGTGCGGACAAAACGATTAATGTCCTTTAAAGTTGAAAAAAGATCAAAATTTTCTTCGAGACCGAAATTAAGACCTAAGACTAATAATTTTTCCTCTTCTGGGGTAAGTTCACATACTGATAAGTTGAGAACATTCACATTACTAATCAGAATTGGTGATTATTTGTTCTTCCTGGTCTGTCTTTTCTCTTTGTCTCTGTCTTTTGTGCCGTCTTCCACCTCTCCTTGTCCGTTTTTTGCAGATTTAGTGCGGTTTTTGGATTGCTTATAGTAGGAAAGATTTTGTGGGGCACTGCTAGTAGACGCAACTGATTCATCTGATTCATGTTCATCTTCATCTTCCCCATGAGACACCGTAATCTAGGGAACTAAGCTTACTCTCTTCCTATTGGTGTTTTTTACGCCAGCTATTTCTCCTCCATCTAGATTTTAATATGGAGTGCGGAGTATCGGACACTCTTCTACCCCATTCATATACCTGATCTTTCTCATAGTCATGATGTCCGATCAAATTTATGCTTCTTAATTGGTCATGATTGTTTCTTCCATTTTAGCTATGGTATCACGGACTTTCTGTAGATCTTGTTCAAAATGTGGGTAGCTCTTTAAATTTGAATGTCCAACTCCATCTCTTTCATGTTTTTTGGAGATTCCTCCAACTTGTTATCTTCATGCTGCGTAATAAGTTCCATTAGTTGTGGGGAGCATTTGCTTAATATCTGATTCCATTTCTGAACAAAGTCCTCAGAGTAGATTGGTAGGTGGGAATCTTCTTTATTCTAAGTCTCTGGGTATCATATTATGTTTCAAATAATTGCGCAGGGTTGTGACATCCCACCAGATGCGCAGTTCTTGTGACATCAATTTTTCATATGATTTAAGTACATTGCAAAAGTCTACACCTCTCTGATCAGTTATATTTCTTTTTTGAAACACCGCTGCAGCTTTCTCATCTCTGCCTTTTGCATGAGCCATAATGTTTTGCGGTTATAGCAACACTCTGTGGTTAGGTACTCAGTAAGAAAGCATTATGCAGATATGTTCATATCAGTAGTGGCTGAGGGAGCAAGCCAATAGCATGTAAGCACAAGTCACAAAAAAAAGAAGAAAGGCAGCTCACCTCTGTATCTTGGTCTAAAGACCTTTGGCGGGCCGTGCTCCAACCCGGGGTAAAGACCCGAAATCCAGGGCACCCCAAGAAAAAAGGGAGGATGAGAAACCCCCAAGTTAAACTAAAACCAAAAATTTATTGAAAAAATGCAGGATAAAAGAGCCACAACGACCCAAAAACCCAAAACCAGAGGGGTGCAAAACCCCCCTTCAGAGGGTGACGGCTAAACGCGTTTCGGGTTTTGTGTCCCCAAATTTAAGCTAAAACTTGATGTTTACTGCCCCCCTTATAAATGTGTTTAAAAACCAAAAACCCAAAAATAATGAAAAAACAATTTACACCGGTAACATTTCCCCAAAAGGGCCGCGCCTCCCCATACAGCAACGCGGGTAAAGCCCCCGGGAAACCCGGGAAAACACAAGCAAGTAAGCCTGGTTCCAAAACCCCCGGAAGTGACACATAACCAAGGAAACTAAATTTTAAAAATGCTTCCAAACCCCCCGGAAATGACTTGACTGCCCAGACATTTACGTGGTTTGGAACATAACGGAAACCCGGGGACGCAGAATAAAGCCTGCGCCCCGGGCTTTGGAAATAAACAAAACAACAAACCCAAAAAAACATAATACGTTGCTAGGAGACCCGGAGCCTAAAAATTTTTAAAAATAAAAAACTAAAGTTGGGGCCCAAAACAACTATTGGAAAAAAACCCCCAAAAGCGAAAATCCAAAAATAGGAATAAAATATAACAGGTGTGTTGAAAACTTTAAAATTTAACAATAAAAAGGGTTAAATATTTAAACCTACAAAAGATAGTAGAAAGGGGTAATTCTAACTCATCTATATAAAAGACAGTACCTAGCAAGGGGGACTAGAAAGTTAAAAAAATAATCTGCCGGGGTTAAAAAAATAAAACAAAATGCCCCCCTGCGAAGGGTTTAAACCCCCCTTTGGGGAAAATACTATTCAGAGCCAAAATCCAAAAGGCCCCTTTATTTTCCCTTAATAGAAAATTCCCAATCCCCCCCCCCCCGTACGGGTTTCCCGTAAAATTTTTTTCCTAGGGAAAACCACCTGTAACCCATTTGTCTCAAACCGGGTGGTACCCCCCAATGAAATTTGTGCTGCACAGTTTTTTGTGTCTATTGATTTTAAAAAATAAATTTAAATCTCTAAAAAGCGGTCTTAAAGCCCGCTGATAGTACTACCCACATAAATCAAATTGCTTTAGCGTACAGGTGATAATGTAGATAAAAGGGGGGGAATTTTCCCTTTTCAGGGGACTTGATCCCTAAAATGCGAGGGGAATCTAAATTTGGGTAAAATCCGGGAGGGGAGATGAAAAATTTGCATGTTTTTCGGGGGGAAACCCCCACCTGAAAAACCCCCTTATAAGGGAAGCCAAGTAGATTTTTTTGGGTTGTATTGGGTTTAACCGACTCGGTGAAAATAAGTCCCCAAAAGGGTTTTTTAGGTTTTTTTTCCCACAACACAAAACCTTTTTTTTAGAATAGAACCCCCAGGGATTTCCCGTTTCCTGAAAAATGGTAAATACTTTGGATCCCTTTTTTATAGCAAAAGACCTGACTTCAACTGCGGGCTAGTAAAGCCAGTAAAAACCCCCTAAAAATCAAAATGAAACCAAAAAAACCAGGACTGAGATAAGTTTAAATCAAATTAGTGAGAAACCCCCTTTTTTATTTTATTTTTCCCGGCTTTTCAGTTTAAAGGGGGTTTAAAACCCCCTTTTAAAATCCAGCTGAAAGCATCATGAGCTAGGATGAAGGACCAAATTCGATCAGAAAGGCGTAAGCGGGAGTAAGCACTCCGTGTTACTGTTTTTTATTTTTGTTTCTGATTTTTTTTACTTTAAAGGGGATTTTTTTTAAATTTTTTTTTCTCAAAAAAAAAGGGAACATGTGGGGGCTGCTCCATTTTTACTTGATATTACTTTTTGTAAAAACGAAAGGGGACTAGTTTAAACCTTTCCACTGGGGAGCTTTTTTTTTCCTCTAAAAACTGTGGATGTTACTCATTTTTTTTTAATAAAAATTTTGGAAACCCAATTAAAACCCGTTTTTTTTAAAATTTTTTTCCCTTGTGTTTTCCCTTTTAACTTGCAACCTAGATAAAAATCACTTCAAAATTTTTATTAGCATCTTTTGCAGAAAAAAAGGGAAATTTAAAAAGGCTCACTTACCTATTCTTTGATAGATATAGATTTAAAAAAAAAGAACCAAACAACCCCTTTAGGATCTGAATTCTACATTTTTTCTGTCTGCTTTTGTGCCACCAAATACTCCACTGTACAAAACCCTGCTTGTTCTACTTTTGGGTGTTTTGCATTCGGGGTTATGTAGTAGTTTTATACAACAGAGTACTGTGCAGTGCAAAACAAAAATTCCCTAAATAGTTACAAAAAAAAAGGGGTTTTCTATTTTAATATTAAAATTTTTGGATACATTTTTGATATTTGGCTCCTGACTTATGAGATTGTTTCCGGTGCAGTGTGTTCCCAAGGTAATGGTAATACTATTATAATGGCGACCAATCTTGTTACATTTTCCCATGTGACTCCCTTTAAGGCTTTTGGGAAATTTTTTAAATTAAAATTCCCCCAAAAAATGAAAGGGTTCAATTTGCAAATCTATTAAATCCGAAAAAGGGCAACGGGAATAAAAAGTGTTTGCCTTTTTCCAAACAATCTTTCCAGGTCAGCTTTGATATTGAGGAATCCAAGAAAAATATCTCAATTGTTACAAAATTATTTTTCACTTTCATTTGATTTTCCTGGTAACGTCACAAGAACAAAAGCCCTTTAATGGAAATGGGCAGAAAATGAGGCAACAATTAGAAATGCAGGCACAGCAAACAAAACATCTAAATTTTCCCAAATGTTTTCACTTAACTTGAAGTAAAAAATTCAACTAAAAAAACACCCAAATAAAAATAAAGAATACAAATCCCTATTCAGAAAAAATTTCCCCTTTGGGAAAAAGGGAGCTCGGGATAAAAACATTTTTCACTATGCCAAAAAAAAGATCTAAAAAAAGGGAGACCAAGTGCTATTTCATCACAAGGTGCAGAACAAGTTACCCTTTGGACAAAATTAAACACTACGCAATGGGACATATATGAACGGGGCGCGCAAAGAAGTTTTCCCTTTTTGCAGCCCACATCTAGGGGAAAGCTGTAATTCACCCACCCCAATACCGGTTGCTTTAAAGAAGCCCTGAAACACTTTGAATGATTGGGAATTCGGGGGCGTCCCGTGGGGCCCCCCGGGGGATGCCTAAAACCATACAAACTATAGTTTTTAATACTTCAAACAGAAAACCCCAGGCAAAATTACTGCTGGAACGGGTACAAATTTCAAAGTGTTTACCTTTTCCAGAATAGACTTTTATGCGCAGGATGTGCCTGATTTAGACTGGCAGTATACCAGGTTCATAAATCGGGCGCATTCAACCCCTTTTCTTATGCGCCAAAAAAAATTGGCGCCTACCGACATAAATAAATACTTTCCCCCAAATGTTTTTCCAAAAGCGATTTTAAATTTTTTACTGAAGGGGTTTGCCCGCGGTCCGGGGTTTTGGGACCGCGGCCCCCCCCGCACCCTTTTTCCCCCGGGGCCCGGGCCCCCCGGCGGGACGGGGCCCCGGGGTCCGCACGGGGCCGCTGGGTGGCGCCACCCTTCCCTCCACCCACCGGGCCTTCGCCCCCCGCCCGGGGCCCCCTTTTCCCCTCCCGGCCGGAATCCCGCGGCGCCCCCCAACCGGTGCGCGCCCCCCCTTTTTCCACGTACTTTAAAAAGGGGACAGTGCTTTGGGAAATTGGGAAATTTTCCGGGCCTGTCCCATATAAGTTTGCACCCACGTCACTTCTCACGGGATCTATGTCGGCCTCTTGCCTTACTAAAGCTTTCCCCTAGTTGGTTCCCCCCGCCCTACCGTGAAACCAGACCCTTGCTAAGGTATTTTTCCCGACTCCGAACCTCTCCCCCCTGCCCTGCCCTTTCCTTTCCTGTCCACGACCACGAAATTGCCGCCCCCTGACCTTACTGCCTCCCCAAAGACAAACGATTCCCAGACAAACCGCTTCTGTACCTCGCTGCCCTCGGCCGCCCCCAAAAGCAAGTCACGTCGGGGGGGACACCTGGAAACCTCATGCCGCAGCAAGTCCATCCCGCTTTTGCGGCGGCCCCTGGTGAAAACCGGGGGCTATTTAGTTTCCCTTTCCCCCCTGGCGTGGCTTACTCCCATCGTTTCGGTGGCCGGCGGATCCACTACCCATTTTCCGCCACATTTTAGATCCAGCCATGGATCCCCCCCAAGGGCCCCCCTGCCAAGCATCGCAGATTTTAATTTAACTTTGGGTTGCCCCAGCGTCCGCAAAAATCGCACAACACCCACAGAAATTTGGGCCAAGCTCCCCCGCCTTTATCGTCACTCCCGCATCCCACGCATTCTCCACCTGCCCCCTCGGGGGACACTGCCCTTCTCACCCCGTTCCATTGGCTACCGGGGGACCCAAGCTTGGGCTCCCCTTCCCCCGTCAGTTTTTCCCCGGGGACCCCAACTCCCCGGGGGTTTTTCATTACCCATGCTCTATGCACAAAGAAATGATGGGCGTATCATTTCCTTCGAAGGTCAAGGGGGCCTTTCTTTGTGACCTACTAACCCGGGGAAAGGCCCCCGGGCCCTTGGGCAACTCCTCTCGGGGACAGGAAGACCCTGTACCGGATCTAAGATCTTCCCCCGGGAATTTCCCCGAAACCGTTTTCGGGGCCCGGGCACGGGGCCCTCCTGCTGAGACCGCCCTCTTGAACCTTCCCCAAAGGGGCAACTCCTCGGGGGTGACAAAGCTTTAACATTTCCCCGTCCCTTTTGGCTTGGGACTCACGGGGAAAAATGCCCCCTCGGGCCAAATTTTTAAAAAAGGGGGGGGTCCACCCGGGGTTAAAAAACGTTTTGGCAGCAAGAGACCTCCCCCCTCCCTAAAGGAAAATAATTAAACTAGCAACCCTTATTGATGAAAGGGTTTTCGCAGAGGGGCCCGGGAGGACCTGCGCGGGGAAAGAGACATGCACCCCCCCGCGCTTTTTAAATCTGGCCCCGGTTTTTTTCGGGCCAATCCTCCATTACTGTCCCCAAGCCTCTAGGGGGAAAACCCCAAACCCAATTAAACCCGGGGCCCCATTTTATCGGAGCAGGAGCTGAAGTCGCCAAACCCAGAAGCAAAGGCTCTATTTGGGGCCCCCCACCCCGGGCCCAAATTTCCACAGAACTGTCCCCCACCCCCCCACACCGGGAAATTTTTCACCCAAAGGAGCCAAAGGAAGGCGGCCCCTAGGTGCAGTTTCCTCCTCTCCACGTTTGTGATCCCCAGTGGAAATGACTTTTATGCTGTTTTTTCGTTCCATTTCTGCCTTTCTGGATTCTGGGTTTTCCCGGGGAACTTTAAATTTTACCTAAAATTGGGTAACCCTTTTTCCGAAATACCTGTAGCCCGGCTGGAGAACCCCGTTTGCTTAATTTTTTCGTCGGGTGGGGCCCTCCTGACCCCATCCATACATAACCCGGGCCGGTGCCCACTCCGGGGGGGGGCTCTGCAAAAAGGAGAAAAACACTTTTCCACCGTTTTTTCCCTGCTTCCTGGGCGACCCCCTTTTGGGGTTTCCCCGGCCTGCAACTTAAACGCCCAACCCCTCGTTTGGAATACACGAATTCCGCGGGGGGACGGGGAATTTGCCGAACTTTTGTTTTGGGGGGTCCCACCCCCGGGTTGCCTACCACTTCTCCCCCCCCCCCGCTCGTCAACCCCGGTTCCCAAAGGCCCGCCGCCGATACCAGGATTTTTGGAGTGTTCTCCAAAGGGGGCTAAAATCGCGGCCAAAACCACATTGGCCTTTAGGGACTTTTAAAAAAGACCCCCCTCCGGGAACCAGCCCCCCCCGGGGGGGGGTCACCCCTGCCCGGGCCAGAGACCGGGCCCCAAGTAAAGCCCCCAATTCGGAGAATTTGCAAAAAGGGAAAATTAAATTCGTAAGTCCTCCCCCCACCGGATTTGGGGTTTTTTTTATTGCAGAAAAAGGAGGGTTCCCTCCGTCCGTGTATAGACCCCACAGGGGTCTAAATAAGAAACAAACCGTAAAAAACCCTACCCCTCCCACTGATCACAGAGCTTTTTTACCGCTCAAGGGGGGTAAATTTTTTTTCCCAAATTGGGTCTGCGAGTAAACCTATAACCTTCCCTCCGAATTCGGGAGGGGGGGTGAGTGGGAAAAACGGGGGGTTTAAAACCCCAAATGGCAATTTTTAGTTTTCTCTTTGCCCTTTGGGGCCGTAAAAACCCCCAGCGGTGTTCCAAAAAACCCCGTAATGATGTCCTTTTTGGGATCTCTGTACACCTGTTCCCTGTTACCTAATTACAAACCCAAATTTTCTCCTCTATCATCGGGCCCCAACCCGGGCCCCAATTTCGCCAGGTTTTTGCAAAAGTCTGCGCAGCAACCGATTTACGCCAATCCCGGGGAAGAAGCTTATTTCCTCGGGGGCCAGCCTACCTTTCCTCGGGGTACATAGTTCCCCGGCCCGAAGGCCTAAAGAGGACCCCGCCAAAAAATTTCCCCCTATTTTCAGTGGGCCCCGTCCGTCGTCTTCCGGGGAAAACAAACGCTTCCTGGGCTTCGGGGAAAATTACCGGGCAATTTAATTTCCCCCCCTTTTTCCACCTTTTTGGCTCCCCATCGGGCCCCTTTCTAGGAAGAAAAGCAAACCCAAAAGGTGGCCTCCGGGGGCCGAGAAGGCCCTTTGTGGATCTAAAAAACGGCCTTCTCCACAGCTCCTATCTTGGGCCCCGGGCCTGATTCCCAGAAACCGTTCTCCTTGGGGGTGGATGCCCTTTTTCGTGGGGGCAGGGCGGTCCCCACGCAGAGGGAAACCCAAAGGCAAGGTTCTCACAAAGGGGGGTTCTTTTCAAAGACCTTCCCCCGGCTGAGCGGGGAAAATATCCATTGGGGGCCGGGAACTCTTTGGCCCCTCAAGTTTGGGCCCCCCAGAAGTGGCGACATCGCTGGAGGGGGGGCCTCATCCCAAAAACTCTTTTCGGACCACAAAAATTTGTTGTACTTCCCGACGGCCCCAAAAGTCAAACCCTTCCAAAACCTGAAGGTTTTTTTTTTTTTCTCACGGGTTTTACCCTTTTAATACATTTCCCCGGGCCCGCGAAAAACGTCAAGCGGATGCCCTCTCCCTTGGCCCCGGGCGTGGTCGGGGAAAAAAAAAAACCCTTTTCACAACACATCATCTCCCCCAACGGTTGGTTCACGTCCCCCAGGTCCCCCAAAACATCCCTACGGCAAGGGGTACTGCCGCCGGGGATTCAGGGGGAAGATTTTGGGGTGGGGGGCCAAAAGCTCCTTGGTGGCTGGTCATCCCGAGGGTCGGAAAATCTTATGCCCTTGATTTTCGCGGCCCCTATTGGTGGGCCCAAATCTACCCAGGAAGAAAGGGCCCACACCCTCCCCCTGTGTCAAATTGTGCTCGGAAAAAAGGTCCCACACCACAGGCCCGCTGGCCCCCTTTCATCCTCTCCTGTGCCCAAATCCCATGGACCACATAGCTAAAAGGACCTTTGTCACGATCAACCCAATTTCCCCCCTGGAATTCGGGCATCTGGGTGGGGACAGACCAGTTCCTAAGATGCCCACTTTGGGCCTCTCCCTGGCCTGCCATCTGCCCCACAATTGCAATCTTTTTCTTTCCCCATGTCCTTTCCGGGGTTTATGGGCTCCCTCACACATTGTCTCCGACCGCGGTGTTCAATTTGTTTCCCGTTTTTGGCGGCTTTTGCTCCCCTCTCAAGTCAAGTTGGACTTTTCATCGGCCTATCCCCCCCCCCTTTTTAGTCCAATGGGCAGGTGGAGAGGGGAAAACCCGAAATTTTTGGAGAAAACCTGCGTCACTTTGTTTTCCGGAAAAGCAGGACAAATGGCCCAGCTGCTCCCGGGGGCTGAATTTGCATAAAAAACCACGGGGCCGGATGCTGCCGGCGTCTCCCCGTTCTTTTTAGTCTAGGCCCCCCACCCGCACCCCCCCCTTCCCCCCGCCTCCTAACCGGTTTTGCCCCGCTGTCCCAAAGACCAGGGTTTGGATATCAAGGCCACCCGGCAGGGGACGGGGACATTCTCTTTCTTCGGGCCCCGCCCCCTAGAAGTCTCCGGCCCGGGCCAAAAGGGGGAAAACCTGCCCCGACTTTTTTTCCCGAGGGCCCAAATTTGGCTCTCTTCAAGGGGTAAGTGCGCCTGAAGGGCCCCAGTCCTTAAAAATTTTTCCCCCCCGCCCCTTCCCCCGGGCCCCCTTTAAGGTTCTTCGGCATTGAACCCCGTGACATACAAGCTCCCCGTTTTTTCCTCCCCTCTCTCCCGGGGGTCCACAACCAATTTTTGTGCCCTCCTTAAGCCCTTTTGGTGCTGGGAAACCCTTTTTTCTCGGAAGAATGTTAAAGCCTTCCCCATAACCGAATACACGACATCCTTTGAGGGGAAAGGACATTTAAGATATGAAAAAAGGTCCAAAAGGGGGAAAGTTTTTTCCCCGTGGATTTGGGCTTTTTGGACCCTGAGGAGAGATCCTTTGGAGCCGGGAAACCAATATCCGAATCGGACCTCATCCCCCAATTTTTTTCTGGCCTTAAAAAAAAAGGGGGGGAGGCCAAAGGGGGGGGTACTGAACCCGGGGTTTTGCCGGGTCCTTGTTCCCAAACCCCGGGCGCCCCCCTCCCTTCCCCACGGGGGGTCCCCGGGGGACGGGGGCCCCCGGTTTCCCCACGCCGCTCGTCCGGCCCCCCCGTCCCAAACCACTCACCTTGGGCCTCGCTCCCGTCCGTTTCCCCTCCCCTGCCGGCCTAAAAGCCGTTTCGCGCCCCCTACGGTTTCCGCCCTTCAAAGTACATTTAAAGGGACAGTGCGCCGTAATTGGGAAAGTGCCGGGCGCTTTCCCTATATAAAAATTTTGCACCCACCCTCACTTCCCTGCCGGATCCCCATGTCACCTCGTGCCTTAGCTAAAAACTTTCCCCTATTGGGGTTTCTTTGCCCTAAACCCTGTACCAGACCTCTTGCTAAAGTTTTCCCCTCCCCTTTTTCCCAAAACCCCTGCCCCCTCCCCGTGACCTTCCTAGCCTGTCCCCCCGACCACTGAACCAATTTTCCCCCCCTGCCCTGACCTTCTGGTCCTGCCCACGGAAATACGAACCCGGACTTTCGCTTCTTAAAACCCCCCCTGCACCTCGGCCACCACCGCAACAAGTGACGTCAGGGGGACCCCCTGGAAACCCCCACGCCGCAGCAATTTTCCCTCCCCTTTGGCCCGGGGGGCTTTTGGTGAAACCGGGGGCTACTTAATTCCGTTCCCTGGCGGGCTTTGCTACCATCGCCCTTTCGTTTGGGCTGGCGGGTCCATACCCAGCCCCCCACATTTTTCATACAGAGTTTACCTGATCTAGCCTGACTGTTAAGAAATGTTCTAAAATGGGGTCAGACTTTTTTTACCCCCCGATGGAAAAAACACTAGTCCCTTCCGAAAAAAACCCTAATTTCAGCCCGTACTGCAACCCCATTATTCTTTTCAGATAAATCCAACTTTTCTAATATGTTGGAGTAAAAGAACCCCCCAAATTTAAAAACAAATAAACAAGGGATACTTTATTTTAAACCCGGCTTTAAAAACCCAAAAAGTAAAATTTAAATTAAAAAAATGAAAATAAATTTCAGATCACTTTTGGAAAAGTTTAAAAAAACCCTTTACCCCCTTTCAAAAACCCCCCAAAGAACTTAAACCGGGGACATCTTCTAGAACCACAGATTTTTCCACCCGGGGGCAAAAAATATTCTAAGGGGACAGGTTTTAAATTTGGAAAGGTCCCGCCCCCCCCCAAAGGGAAAAATTTCCCCGTAATTCTTCCCTTTTGGAAAAATTTCATTTCATCTTGGACAGGATGGAGAAGAAAAGAGAAAGTGAATGACTCCTATCAGAGAAAACTTTTAACCTGGAAGGGGCCCCGGGAAAATTTATTTTAGTGTAAAACACTTTAATGGTATCTAACACAAAATAAAATGTATGGCAGAATATTTGGGTTAAAAATTTGTAAAGCTTTTTATTAAAAGGGAAAAATTCAAAAAAGACATCCCCCGCTTCCCCTTTTCCCTTGGGGGGTGCTGTATAAAGGGTATCCAACTTCGAGGAAAGCTGGATGATACCACACCCTTCAATTTGCTTTCTTCCAGAGCCATTACACAGTTGTATAAAGTGGGCATGGCTTGTGTGAAGGGGCTGTGGCTTGTTATAAAGAGATGTGGCTTTTGCAAACTATGTCAGCTCGGGAAAAACCTTGGTTTTTACAATTCCAAATCTCACTGAAAGGGCACCCCCTTCAAAGTGGGCAAAAATGCCCTTAAACCCCCATTACCCTTTGATTTAACATACTGTTTTTAAAATAAAACCCCTCCCTTTTTTTGTTTTCAGGAAAACCCTTTCCCCCCACTTTGGGCCATTGTGCAGATACGGTTTCACACGGTTTCCCTGTCCACACGGGCACAGGAAAACCCAGGGAGTGCGAGAGGATACCACACTCGCCCACAACCCGCACCAGTGAAACAGAACTCTGCCAGCCCTGTACACTGCCACAAGTTCCTCATTAGTTATAAGCCTGGCCTGTTACAGACTCATAACTAGGCCAGGAACTTGGGTAGTGATATATTCGTGACTGAGAAAAAAGACACAAGGGATCGGGGTGACAACAGACCAGCTCAGGATCAAATTTTGTATATTCAATCGCCTTATGAGTGCACTAGACAAACATTACATGCATAGGGATACAGCCATACAGTAGGTGAGGGAGACTCAAAAGCCTCAGCACCTCATCTTGATTGCAGGTTAGGGTGATTTCACACGGAGCGTTTTTGGCGCGTTTTTTTGGTGCGCTTTTTGGTGCATTTTTTTCTTTGTAGAAATATACAGCACCAAAAAAGGCGCCAAAAATGCACTAAAAATGCTCCATGTGAAAATACCATTAGTGGGATGAAGTCATCATACCAGTCTGTACAAGTGGAAGTGAGTCAGGGCGGTGAGCCCTAGGCGCCAGAGTGTGACATTTACTGTATGCCTTTAATAGGTAGGGAAAGGTAAATGAAAAAAATTACAAAGTATCTGTCAGATACTGTAAGTGTAAATTCACACAACAGAAATCCTTGAATAATCCAGCGTCCATTCACTTCAATGGCCAGTCCATACTGCAGTTCACAGCGAACTACAGCTCGGATTTCCCACACCACTGATTTCAAATCCATGGTGTGGAAAAAAAAAGAATGAACATGTTCATTCTTTTGAACGCATCCTTGTCAGTTCCCACTTCTGGAGGAGTGATGCGGGAGAACCCCCTTAGGATGGGACTAACACAGATCAGAATAATCGAATGCTGACTCTGTAAAGTACCAATCTTCCCCAGAAATCCAAGCTATCGCTTTGGATTTCTGCCGAGAATTACACGTTGGATTGTTCCGATAGTAAAATTCCATCATGTGAACTCAGCGTAAGGGAGACACTGTTAGGGGATGTTCACACGGCGTTTTTCAATCTGTTTCTCAGTCCAAAAAAACGATTGAAAAGTGCTGCATAAAACGTATCCAAACACGTCCCCAAATTGTGCTGCGTGTTTGGATTTGTTTTTGCTGCGGCAGAAATGCACCCTATAGTTTTAAATAGGTTGCCTGCTGTGTAAAACGGATCAAGAATTGACGTGTCAATTCTTTGAACGGATCCGAAAGACGTCTGAACACTGATGTGTGTTTTGCATTGAAACTAATGTAAATCACATTGCACATTGTTAGATGCATGTTTGGGTCTGTTTTGGGTCCGAAACTTGGATCCAAACACGCATCTAAAAAGCTCTGTGTGAACATCCCCTTATAGGTTATTGATATGATACTTTTTTGGAGGAAAGCTCTGGCTGGCACTGTTTATTTAGGGCAATGGCGACGTGCACTGAATGTGAAAGCGCTGTTTATAAAGAAGCTCTGTCTGGCATTGCCTGTGAGGGTAACACTGGCTGACACTGTGTATGCTAAAACTTTGGTGGCACTGTTTATAGGGCAACTCTAGCTAGTACCATTACTAGAGGACTACCATAAAAAAATTTAGTTGGCAGTGTATAGTGGGTACCAGATAAAGGTTGTTCATAAGGGTGTAGTTTACAGGACTTGGTGGTACCATACACTACTAAAGGTTTAAAAATTGCACTGATATCTGTATTAATTGCACAATAAGTAGTATGTTAAGTGTTGTTGACCTCTACTTCAAACCTGTATACAGGTGCTGAACATGTCTGTAAAATGTGTATAGTTATGCTGCCTTGCAGAATTGTAACCAGTTGCAGTCACTCAGAGCTAATGGTGGGAATCACCATGACAACAGACACAAGGGTAGAGGTGGTAGGAGGTTATATAAGTTAGGTAAATTTAGTGTTCTGGGTCTCTCCACTGATGGTTTTCCCCTGGAGTGTCTCCAGTCAGTTCTCTCCACTGATTTCCACCTTTGGGTTATCAAGGCCATCATCATGCAGCCCAAGCATGTGCTGCGCTGTGTCTGGGTTCAGAGGACAGCTCTAATCTTTATCTTCCCTGGCCATATGGGAGTGGGTCTGGAGAGAGGAAAAGCTAATCGACTATAGAAGGACTCAGCTGGTCTCTGCGAGATACTGACATTATCCTGCCTTAAGGTGCTTTCACGCAGTGCATTTTTTGATGCAGTAATGTACAGCATTATTGCTGTGCCTTCCTGGAAACAAAATGCATCTAAAATGCACCATTTGAAAGCACTCTTAATCTACTGAGTGACTTGGACTGATATATAACTTGAGTGCTGAGCACTGCCGTGTGTATATTATCCTGCCTAGTGAAATAAAGAGGCCCGAGATGATTTGAAACTGTGACACTTTCACCTCCTGCCTGTTATTTCTGCTCTCCACATCAAGGGCATCTCACACACCACCCACCGCAGGCAGTTGAGGGAGCTACCAGAGAGTGTGCCCCAGGGAGACTACTACCGCCAACATTCACAGTCCAGACCCCCTCTTCACTGTAGTGTCATCTGGGATGCATGAGAGGCTTGGTGAGTGAACACCACCGTGACACTAATAAGCCACACTGCTCCCATCCTCTCCGCTGCTTCCCTAGTACGCTGCAAGGGTAACACAGATTTAGACAGGAGTTTGAAGTGGCATTGTTAAATAGGCACAATGTTATGGTGGAGAATTTTGGCCAGGACTATTTATGGAGGATCTCTTGCTGGCTGCTACTCTACAGCCCTGTTGTGGGCATGGGAAAAGTAGGCTTGTTCATAAACATTTACTTTCTTACATTTTTGCATGCTGTGTATAAGTCATCTGTTCATTATTTACAAGCCAAGTATTATCAACCTCCATAGAACAAAGCTCAGAAACTGAAGAGGTGTTTGTAAGGTGCTGAGAGATTTCTTTACACTGTAATTTATCCCAAGACATTTCTGATTTCTCAGACCAGTTGGCTTCACTTAAAAGGCCCACAGAAATATTTCTTGTTGTAACATCATAAAACACTGTGTTCGTCTGGAAAACAATAGCTGGTAAAATGATAACAACTCTCATCGTTTGGTTTCAGTGTTTACTGAGAAAAATAACTTTTCATAGCAAGGAGCCCAGCTGGATTCCTGTTGAGGAGAGCATGGATCAGTAAAAGCACAAGACACACAGGCGCAGCACACAGCTTACACAAAACTAAGCCACCCATCCCTGCAGAGCAACACTGGGAAGAGACCCAAGAAAAACATCACAGCAGCTTTACAAGTGGTATCCCCCAGGAAACTCCCCAGGAGATAATTGATTGATTGATTAAGTTGTATCTGCTTATGGGAAAGCTGGATCACAACAGATTTGGAAGCCATTACCACTACCCAGCTTTGCTAGACTCCTGAACAGCAAATCATCCTAGATATACTGTACTAATATCCTACACAGATGGCCATGTTGTAAATGTTTTTATTGGGTTCTATGAAGTTTTACAGCAATTCTGTGTGGACTACACCCTTCAAGGAGGACCTGAGGGGGAGATGTATGAAAACTGTCTAGGTCTAAGGCTATGTTCACACGGCTTAAAATAGGACGTATTTCAGTCCGTAATTACGCGCCGGAGTGCGCAAATTACGGCTGGAATACATCCCAGTCATTGCAGTAATCCACAGCTCATAGAATACGCCTCGAATACGCCGAGGGGGGAGATAAGTGACATGTGATTTACCAGTGGCGTATACACGCCGCTGGTAATGAAAGTCTATGGGCCGGCGAGGTGCTGGCCCCCCGCTCCCGTTCACACAGTGTAATTGCAGGGCGGAATTACGTCCTGCAAATACACCGTGTGAACATAGCCTTAGACTTTCTTTGTTGCTCATAGCAATCAATATAGCTTATAGTGCTCTGCAAAAATGAAAGGGGAGTTCTGATTGGTTGTTATGGGCAGCAAAGAAAGTCTTAGACAGTTTTCATACAGTACAGTGACCATATTGTGGTAGTTACCAGTGTACACAGGCTCTGCAGACTGTATTTGACCCCCATACAGTGACCATATAGTGGTGAATACCAGTTGTACACAGGATCTGCAGACATTTGAGTGATTACAGTGCAGTTACAGTACATCTTGTGATTCACAGGTGACATTTCTCTTTCACTTTCCCTTTTCTTCTGCATCTGGTCCAGACCACCGTGATGACTTCTCCCAGCCACCACTCATCCCTGCTGATTTGGACACAAATATCTTAGAATCCTCACTTATCTAGCATCTCCCTTGCTGTCCCCCACCTCTTTACAAACTTACACCATAGGTGGGAGAGTGGGTATAGGCCATAGCTTACAGGCACAGTCTCCTACAGGGGTGGGGGGGAGGGAGAAGGCTAACCCCCTGGAGATTGTACTACTGCTATGGCCTGTACCCCTCAGATTCATATTACCCGATAGGTAGGCAGGGCCCCAGGTAGGTTGGTAGGCTCCAGGTAGGTTGGTAGGCCCCAGGAAGCTAGGTAGACCTCTGTTAGGTAGGTTGGTAGGCCCTAGGCAGGTAGGTTGGTAGGCTACCGGTAGATAGATTGGTAGGCCCCAGGTAGGTAGGCAGCAGTTAGGCCCCAGGTAGGTAGACAGTAGATAGACCCCAGGTAGGTAGATAATAAGTAGGTACATTGGTCCTATGTAGGTATTTAGGGTTAGGCCCCAGGTAGGAATGTAGGCTATAGGTAGTTAAATTGGTCCCAGTTAGGTAGGTAGCTACAGGTAGGTAGGTAGGTAGGAAGATTGGCCCTAGGTAGGCAGCAGTTATGCCCCAGTTAGGTAGGCAGACCCAAGGTAGATAGACAGGTCCCAGGTAGATAGGTAAATGGCAGGTAGGCCCCACATAGGTAGCTCATAGGTGGGCCCCATGTAGGTAGGTAGGCTTTAGCTGGGCCCCACATAGGTAGGATTTAGGTGGGCCTCACATAATTATTTAGGCTACAGGTGATTGCCACATAAGTAGGTAGACTATAGGTAGTCCCCAAATATGTAGGTAGGCAGGCTTTAGGTGAGCCTCATGTAGGTAGGCTTTAGGTGGGCCCCACATAGGTAGGTATGTAGGCATTAGGTGGACCCACCATAGGTAGGTAAGCTATAGGTGGGCCTCACATAGGTAGGTAGGCTTTAGGTGGTCCCCACAAAAGTAGGTAGGCTATAGGTGAGAGGTGAGCCCCTTATATGTACGTAAGCTATAGGTGAGCCCCCCATATGTAGGTAGGTAGGCAGGCTTTAGCTGGGCCCCACGTAGGTAGGTAGGCTTTAGGTGGGCTCCACATAGGTAGGTAGGCTTTAGGTGGACCCCCCATGCATAGGTAGGCTATAGGTGGGCCCCACATAGGCAGGGAGGCTATAAGTGGGCCCCACAGAGGTAGGTAGGCTTTAGGTGTGCCCCACATAGGTAGCTTTTAGGTAGGCCCCAAATAGTTAGATAGGTCGGTAGGTAGGCAAGCTTTATGTGGACCCCACATAGGTAGGTAGGCTTTAGGTGGGCCCTACATATATAGTTAGGCTTTAGGTGGGACCCACAGAGATAGGTAAGTAAGCCTGGCACAATTAGTAGAAAAAAGAAAAAAAATAATGAACTCACCTCTTTCCCGTACCTTCAATGTGATAAGAGCAGGCCGACTTCTCACTGTGAAGCCCGGCATAGGCGGCACTATGATATGATGTTATTGTGCTGCCCACATCAGCAGTAAGGGCCGACACCTGGTAGGCTTAAGGCCTGAGGCCCGCACAATCACTGCCTCTGAACGCTTAGGACAGAGGGCCCGGGTGTTCTGAGGTAAGATGCACCGGTGGTAGTTCCGTCCCTGGTCGCACTGGTCGCTTGCAGTGAGTTGAGAGCTGGCCATGCATGTGAATGAGGAGGGTAGCCCTTTCGGCCATCCTCCTCAATCACTTCTATGGGAGCATTCGAAGATAATGGAGCGTACACACTAGGGTTTCTTCAGGAGCTCCTATAGAAGTAAATGAGAAGCATGGCGGCAAGCATCGGCCTACTTATTCCCAACTATAGATGGCTCACAGCTCGCTGCAAGCGCCTGGTACACCAGTTCAAACAGTATATCTAACTAAAAGAAGACAACACATGCAAAAGTTGGATTATAAGGCTGCAGTTTATTAGGGGGTAAAAATGTACATAACATGAAGATTTTTAAACATCATATTTTATTACTTCGTTATAAACCTTAAAGGGGGGTTCCGGGACTGATCAATGCTTGTTCTTCCATAGGGCTATGAGTAAAAATAGAAGAGAAGACTCATACTTACCTCCCGGACACTCTCATTCACTCTCAGCTGCCGAAGCATTCATACTGGGCTGAAACAGTAAACCTTTAGTGTTCATGTGAAAGCTCCAGCCAATTACAGGCCCAATAAGTCACGTACAGGTGATGTCGTAGCCTGTGGTTGGTTGGAGCTGTCACGGGAAAGCTGAAGGTTCACTGCTTACTTCCTGGTTGAACGGACCGGCAACTGGGTGTGAACAGGAGCGTCCTTGAGATAATTATGAGTATTCCCTTCTATATTTACTCATATTCCAACAGACAAACGAGCATTAATCAATCCTCAACACATTTCTCAACATAACCTTAAAATACTATAGTCCACCCAAGTCAGGGTGACTAATTCCCTCTTTCACTACCACGTTACATTAAACCAAAGAGAGGATGGGTGAGCACAATCCTTTGGTCTCCAGCTGCTTCCTTGGTTGTATCCACAAGATGTGCTAGGTGAATGGGTACACTGGTCTTTATATACACCTCACATACCAACTGACATGCCACTTATGCCATCAACTGACAAGCCAAGCCATTTAACTTGGACAGTTAACTTAGGCATGTGCCTTCTCACCTGCTCAAACCCCCACTTTAGTAGCGCGGCGGTTAGCATAACTATACTCTGCTGCCGCCTTTATCTGCAGCACACCCTTCAATGACTGACACCACTTGCTGACTGAGCGAGCGAACACCGTAACTGCTCCATTCCCTGCCACCAGTTTTTTCTGCTGGGCCCATTTATTACCTTACTTGTCACTCAACTCTCAAGTCACTTAGCTTCCCCACCTGCTTCAACTGTATTTAACCTTCCCAGCCCCAATTTAACCCCATCAATTCTATGCCCACTATCCTATCTATGGAGTCTCACTTACCTAGAACCCTATTCATTCCTAAATGTGTTGTCTCCGTGTGTCCCCTACTTTAATTGCCTTCAATGTATGTAGGGGTTACTGTTAGGGAGTTTTACCTCATGGTAAAACCCATTTAAAGAGTGCTTACCACCACCACACAAACATAAAACTATAGTAGATGAAATTATAAGACTTTTCTCAAATGCATGTAATAAGTGAACCAGATGATTTTCCTCAGTATTACAGGGAAACAGGTTTTACTTTCACTTTTGTCAGGCAGAGATCACAATCTGGTAAGATTCCTTCTGTGAGAGATACCAACTATGCAGGAGGAGCTTTGGTCATAGCTGCTTATACTGTACATAGTTTATCTGAGTCTCTCACTATATACATTATATATATTATATATATATATATATATATATATATATATATAATATAATATATATAATATATATATATATATATATATATATCACTATACTACTACACTCAGCAGGCACAGCACACTAAGGTCATTGTTTGTCATGGTTCACCTGTTGCTCCCAGTTTCCTCCTCCATAGAACACAGACAGCCATATTACACTACTGCTAATGTAATAACACCCTACAAGAATTTACAGTTAGGGGCCGTTCACACGGCCTATTTCAGGGACGGATTGCAGCCGTATTGCGCGCCGTACTGCGCTGCAATACGGCTGGAATCCATCCCAGCCATTACGGTAATCCACAGGTAATCCACTATGGATTCCGTCTCTCCTCCCCGCTCGGCGAATCCACGGGGCGGGGAGAAAGTGACATGCACATTATCCCGGTGGGATACGCGCTGTGGATAATGCATGTCTATAGGGCCGGGGAGCTGCGCCCACGCCACGCCACCGCCCCTTATTCAGGCCGGAATTGCGGGCGAAATCCGTCCCGCAATTACGGCTTGAATAAGCCGTGTGAACCAGGGCTTACACAGAGCTATCATCATTGTCATCTATCATGCTGTCAGGAGCTGGCATGACCTGACTTCAGTCTTAAAGGGCCAGTGCTTTAAAAAAAAAACCTGAATTACCAGTGAAATACTTTCATTTCCCTAATTAAACATGAGACTCCAGTCTCATTCATCTCTTACGATGCAATAAATTTTCAGTCTACTCGAAAGCTGAGACTACATGTAGTAGACTTCACAGAGACAACACACAGAAAGCCATGCATTCCTTATTGACAGCAAAAACATAGACCTACATCCACTCTCAAAGCTCCTTCCTGTGGTGTTGTGACACTATCCTCATAACCTCCAGATGTCAGCTGCAGTGATGATGTTCTGACTGCCAGCTGGCAAACAGAAGACTCCTGGAGATAGTGGACTGTGGCAGTGCTGGAACAGAGGACGAAGGTTAGTGTCCTTTTCTATTTTACTACTGCAGCACCAGCAATTTATTATTACTAAAATCCACATGGACTAATCCTTTAACCTGGACTTACGAATATGGCTATAAAATGCTGATCAGAATACTACAGAAGTGGAGCAAGAGTCAAGCACCATTCATCTTATCAGAATGTTTTTTATAAAAATGATTAGTGCGGACTGATTCCATATAAAGTCACAGTAAATACCGCAGACCTAGATTTCCAGGTCACCCTCCCTCTTTTCAGGCAGGGATTAGGGTTAACGTGAGTATCTGTCGCACGCGTGTGGAGGGTGAGAGGGCGTTTCTTGAGGCCAGGACGCTTGGCATATATTCAGCTGCTTTCAGAGTGATGTCATTAACATTTGGCTAAGTAAAAACAACAACAAATGAGTCGTTTAAACCCATTTATGGAGATTTTTCTATCATTGACTCAATGTTAAAATGAGTCTTTTTTGCAGATGTTTGATGAATCACCGAGAAGAGATATATGAGACAGGAGTTGGCACCAGCTGCACATCCCTTATATTCATTCACGTCCACACCTTGTGGGAGGAACTGCAAGAAAGAAAGATTGTGAAACATTGTATTCAGATATCTCCTAGACATATCAGGGTCTGGGAAGCTGAGTGACAACTAATATGGCTGTCCTTATATCTACAATTATGTAGAGCATATATTATGAAATACACAACGCATTCAGGCTTTTAGAAAAGTTTGGATTATGTTTGGCTTTGTAGCAGCCATAGCACCTATATGGGCCCTGAGGTTGAGGGGGTTACTCAATTGCAAGAAAACTTACCCTTTTAGTAGGGGATAACAAGATAACTTGGTGTATTTTTTATATCTAGCACTACTGTGTAGATTCTCTGATATATGACAGTATTATTTAAATAATAATAATAATAATATCTTTAAAGGGGTTGTCTTACTATAAGGATTGCTTTTTATGTTAAAGATCTTGCAAAAACAAGTTACTTTGCAATATATGTCCATTAACAGTGTCCTACCTATTCCTAGATAGATAGATTCCTATCCCCTCTTGCATGGGCTGCATCAGCTCCTCAGGTCACTATAGCTACAGACCTGTCTGATCTCTCCTGATAGGCTGCCAGCACTGGTCGCTATAGCTATAGACCTGGCTTCTACTGCAGCCTAGTGGAAGCCAGTAAACATGCCACTGAATTCAAAATAAAACCAAGAACACAGGACTGAGGTAAGATGAATCAACATAGTGAGAACCCCTTTAACTCCTTTCCGCTGCAGCCTATTTTTTTTTTTCCTCACATTCGTTTTCCCCTCCCCGTCTTCCTGGACCTATAACGTTTTTATTTTCCACCTACATAGACATATGAGGGCTTTTATTTTGCAGGGCAAGATGTACTTTCTAGTGGTGTCATTCACCATATCATAGAATACACTGGGAAAAAAACGTAATTGCGTAATATGTGCGGGGGTTTTACGACGTTCACTCTTCGATATAAATGAAGTGTTGTTTGTATTCTACAAGTTGATACAAATCCAGCAATACCAAATATGTTCGGTTTTCATTATGTTATGGTACCATAAAAAAATCCAAATATTTAAAATTTTAAAATTTTTTGCAGTTTTCTGCAACCAATAACTTTTTTCTACTTCTATCTATTGACTTGAGTGAGGGCTTGTTTTTTGTGGTATGAAGTGCATTTTTTATTGGTAGTTTTTGGGGATCAGAACCTTTTTGATCACTTTTATTCCAAATTTGAGGGGACGTGAAATGACCAAACAAACACAATTTTGGCATCCGGAATTTTTTTTCTTCTACGGTGTTCAGTGTAGGGGATAAATTATGTTATATTTTAATAAATAAGAACTTTACGGCCATGGCGATATCAATTATGTGTAACTTTTTATTTTTGTTTAATTGTAAAATGGCAAAAGGGTGATTTGAACATTTAACATTTTTATTTTTTTTATACTTTAAAACATTATTATTATTTATTTTTTTATTTTAGCATTGAGTCCCCATAAGGTGATTGACCACTAGAGGATGAGATCATTAATACAGCCTGTTGCATTGTATAAACAATGCTATAGGGTGTAAAAAGATGGAGGTTTTATTACTTCTTGTCTAGGGCAGGAAATTAGAAAAAAGGGAAAAACAAACAACGGGAAGTCTTTACAAGACCCCCAGCCCCCAAAGTAAAAAAAAAATTTGGAACCCCCGTGATCTTGCTGTAGGGGTCCCGATCGGAGTTAGGAATGGGTTAAATACTCTGCATTCCTGCTGCATAGCCCTTCCAACATTGGATATACCATATTTCCCAAAAATTCCATTATCGTCAGGGGATCCTGAAAAAGGGGAGTCCTCTTGGTCCCTGAAGGTTGGGAAATTCCGCTGTGGAAGGTTTGTACCAAACTGGTAAACCTCAGAGTGCGGTATTTTAAATTTTTTGTGGGCAAAACAAAATGCTGGTAACTTCTAAAATACACTCTTGGGCATGCCTATTAGAGTATGTTCACACAGCTTATTTGGGCGCTGTTTGGATGCTGATACTTTAGCACCCAAAACAGCATCAAATTCTTGCCTGAAACATGCTGCTTCAGAAGAGGTTTTTGATGACATTTTAATGAGGTTTTGGACGAGGTTTCCACCCATACAAACTAATAGCCAGGACAAAAATCGTGCTGAAAAATGCTCCAAAAATGTGCCGCCCACTATATACACTAGTGCAGCATATATGGCTGAAAAGGTGCCAAACATAGTCATATTTTAATTATTGTACATGGGAGGCAAAAACTGAAAACTTAAGCTGGTCCATAAAGCCACATTAGATAGAGAGGCTCCCTTTAATTATTGACACTGATGCTGCTGTATCAGTTTCCTGCCATTTGGTGGTAGGGGCCCAACTCATTGCTCTATTGGGCTCTATGAAGAGTAGCTATGGCCCTGCTTGCACACACTGCCGCACCCTATACTATTTGTGTTAAACTGAAAATGTAATGAATTCTAAGTATTTTTTTCCCATGCTTATTTATGTTCTTAACTATAGTTTTTATATTATATATATTATATAATATATATACATTATAAAATATATTTAAAAATATATATATATATATATATAATATATATTTATATACACATATACTGTACACAGTATAGATATATATTTTAATTATTGTTCATGTGCAATGCCATTAAAAACCGTTATCCATTACCATTGATTACCGAGCTCTTCGACCATCTCCGGGGAGCAAAAGTCTTTTCCAAGTTAGATTTGCGGGGGGCTTATAACCTCATTCGGATCCGCAAAGGTGATGAGTGGAAAACGGCCTTCAATACTCGGAATGGGCACTTCGAGTATCTGGTGATGCCCTTCGGCCTATGCAACGCTCCGACTTTTTTTCAGGAGTTTGTCAATTACATTTTACGGGATCTCCTGATACCTGTGTGGTCGTCTACCTAGATGATATTCTGGTTTTTTTCACCCAGTCTGGAGGCCCACCAGTCGCATGTGCACCATGCGACTGGTGGGCCTCCAGGACGTTTGCGTGATAACCATCTCTATGCCAAGCTGGAGAAATGCCAATTCCATCAAACCAGCCCTCCGTTTCTCGGATATATTATCTCAGACAAGGGTCTGCAAATGGAGCCCACAAAATTGTCCGCCATTCTGCAGTGGCCACGACCTGTTGGCCTCCAGGCCATACAACGTTTCTTGGGATTCGTAAAACTACTACAGACAGTTCATCTCCCATTTTTCAACGTTGATGGCACCGATTGTGGCGCTCACCAGGAAGCATAGTAACCCGAAAGTGTGGCCACCAGCTGCTGAAGTGGCCTTCACGCACGCAGTACTGCAGTCAAGCTTATAGGGACAGAGCGCCAATGATTGGTTTTCATTGGGCGCTGATCCTATTTAAGTCGTGCCCCTTCCCACTACCCTTGCTGAATTGATAGTACCCTGTGCCTTGAGAGGAAGTGTTCCCATGTATCTTGTTGTCTACTGTGTACCATACCCTCTGCCTCCGTCCTATGACCACGAACCATTGCCGCCTGTCCTGACCTTCTGCCTGTCCCCGACTACGAGCCTGCTTCACGATTCTGTACCACGCAACACCTTGGCCACCACCGCAAGTAAGTCACGTCAGGGGTAGCGACCTGGCAGCAATCCGCCGCAGCAAGTCCATCCTGCTTTGTGGGGGGCTCTGGTGAAAACCAGACCTACTTAGACTCCGCTCCCTGGCGTGGCTTACATCGCTTGTGGTGGTCCAGAGGATCCATTTCCACAGACCATTATAAATGCTAGTCAAAATAAATGACTATTGAGCCAAATTATAGTGAATTATTTCTATTTTATACCAAAATTATATCATCAGCTCTGATGATGCAAAGTTTTCACCTCTAACCTGTTTTTTTTATTGACCCAAAGTCCCTTTGCTTTTTGGGTACAAAGTTAAAAGCCTGTTAACACTTCTGTTGACTTAATACACATGTAAGTTACTCTCCCATGTCTTGTAAGATTTCTTACTCATTTTAGGCTTTTGACTTATCCCCTGTGGAGAAGTGTTTTTGTGTATCGCACTTTGAACTCTGGAGTCCGCCACTGCAGGAAAGTAGGATAGACAAATAACACTTGCGCATTTTTTAAGCTGACACAGCATTAGGTTGTGTCCGCCATTTTATTTAAGTAAGATATATATGTCTGTCACATTAGCCATGAAAAGCAGAAACTGCTGTACCAGTGATGGAGACGTCTATACACGGTGTTGTTTGCTCGCTGAGGGTTTATCGTTCCTACGCCATTCATGGTTTCTCATGGCTGATGTAAGAATAGGATTCGATGATGTAATACTCTGCAGGTGATGTTATAAGCACTTAAAACCTTTGTAAATAACTATTTTTCTCTTACAAACTGTACATAATATCTCACTATTTTCTCTAATCATTTTATGTTATAATTTTATCATACTTGATTTATTATTGGACTATTGTAAAAATAAAGCTGTGTTATATCTTTATTGACTGGTCTTCTTTAAAGCTGTATCCCAAACCTGTATTGATAAAATTTGGCAAAACAACCTGGGAAACAAAAAGTGAAAATTTAAGCTGGTCCTTAAAGCCAGATTAGATAGACATGCTCCTTTTAATTATAGCCACTGATGCTGCTGTCTCAGTTTCCTGCTATTTGGGGGTTGGCCCCCAAAATTTTTGGGTTATTGGGTCCCCAATGAACGGGTTTTTTATTCCCCTGCTTGCATACACTGCGGCATCCTATACTATTTGTGTTGAACCAATACTGCTGTTTATCCTGAGCTTCCTGATTCATAATTCAAATGTTAATGCTACAGTAAAGACTCAGGATTTGTGGAGAGTTAAATGATTGCATATTAGTATTCATAGTGGCCATTAGTCCTAAATAACTGAATAAGACATTTCATGACTTTGATGTATTTTTTTCGGAGGGAAAATTTGGGAAATTTATTTGGTCTAGCTGACCTCCAGTGCTTCTCTAGTCTCCCATCGAATCACAAATATATCCTTAGCTACCAAACTCCAAAATTTAACCGGGCCCCGAAATAAATTTATTGGTAGGGTTTTAAAAGGGGTTGGACACAAAAAATGCAGGGGGAATTTTAGGGCTGAGTGATGGGGCAGAGGGGTGGGCCCGGGTTTTGTACGCTCATCCATCATCAGACACTGTATATGTAGAACATGTAAAACCCAATGTGTCAATTTTAAAATTAAAGTGATAAAACCCAAAAATGATCCCCAAAAAGGAGAGGGCGAATGAGGTTTAAAATTAAAACATGTCCTGAAAGGGACAACCCCTCAGCCCCTTTTACATAATATTGCAGTTAGGCAAGAAAAAGGAGGAGATACAAGAGTGTAGATGAAGAAGTCTGGAAGGAGTCTAATATAGTGACTCCTTCAGTGCTGACTCCTCAGTGTCGCTTCATTTAAACCTCCACCTATGGTTAACATTAAATCTATAGTCAGCAAATGTAAATTCCATCATTTTTAAGGTTTAATAACTTTTATTTGAAGAATAGACAGATGAAGAACAATTACACATTACAATATAATAGAGATTACTCTCTCTAAGAAACAATATATGAACATGCAAGTACACAGGAAATTAGTTAAATATACTGCAACATAAGAAGTTCAGCAGAAACCTAGAGCTGATTGTAGAAGGTATATATAGATGCAGTGCCCGGTGAGGGTGGTCCTAACCGTATGCTGAATTCTCCGGACACCGTCAAGTTGTTACTAAGTGCTCTCTAGAAGGGTTGGTAAGGCGTGGTGCACCCCAATGGGAAATACATCCAGAAAGTCAGTGGTCTGCACAAACCAGTGCACTTCTTTAATGGAGAAATTCAAGTGCAACCCATTACAGGTAGGAGAGGAAGGAGTTAGAAGGAGAAGGCGAAGTAGGAGGATAAGGACGATAGGCAGCCTGGGATCCGGGAGAGAAGAGACTTAATATCAGGACCGGAGATGTAAAGTTGGGTGTCATCGGCATACAGCTGGTATTTAAAGCTGTGTGAAGCTATGAGTTGACCCAGGCCAAGAGTGTAGATAGAGAAGAGTAGTGGGCCCAGGACTGACCCCTGGGAGACAGCAACAGAGAGAGGGCGATTGGAGGAGGTGATGCAAGAGTGAGCCCCATCTATCCTCCCTTCAATACAGCATAGTCGTCCTGTCTCCTTTGTAGAAAAGCAACCCCAAAATATGATGTTTCCACCCATATGGTTCACGGTTCTTGGTGTTGTACTCCTTCTTCTAAACACGGCGAATGGCATTGAAACCAAAAAGTTCTACTTTGGTCTCATCTGACCACATCACTTTCTCCCATGCCTTATTGGTGAACTTCAAACGGGTCTGGACATGTGCTGTGATGAGCAGGGGGATTTTAATCCATGACAGTATGGCGTGTTATTAACGGTAATCTTTGAGACTGTAGTCCCAGTTCTATTCAGATCATTGACCAGGTCCTTGTAACGGCTGGGTAGCGGATCCTCTGGACCACCGCAAGCGATGATAGTTAAGCCACGCCAGGGAACGGAGTCTAAGTAGCCCCTGGTTTTCAACAGAGCCAGCCCCAAAGCGGGATGGACTTGCTGCGGCGTGAGGCTACCAGGTCGCTACCCCTGACGTGACTTGCTTGTGATGGCGGCTGAGGTGCAGCGAGGTACAGAATCATAGTCCAAGAATCGTGGTCGTGGGCAGGCATAAGGTCAGGGCAGGCGGCAATAGTTCGTGGTTGTGGACAGGCAGGAAGGTCAGGGCAGGCGGCAGAGGTTCGGAGTCGAGAAACGTAGCAGGAGGTCTGGTACACAGTAAGGCGAGAATAGACTTTAGGAACACTTTCTCTAAGGCTCGGGGAAACATAGATCCAGCAAGGAAGTCCCGCTGATGTCACCAATAAATAGGGGCAGCACCTGGCAACCAGCCAATTATCGGCGCGCTGGCCCTTTAAATTCACAAGGACGAGCGCGTGTGCGTGCTAGAGAACGGCCACGCGCGCCTCGGCCAGCAAAGGGTGCGGACAGAGCAGGAACGAGGTCAATTGAGTGATTGGAACGA
This sequence comes from Phyllomedusa bahiana, assembly GCA_025379985.1. Lineage (NCBI taxonomy): Eukaryota > Metazoa > Chordata > Amphibia > Anura > Hylidae > Phyllomedusa > Phyllomedusa bahiana. The sequence goes on along the minus strand of JAODAL010027623.1, from coordinate 25,801 downwards.
GCGCGCCCGCGCCCTGTCCCGCGGCCAGCAGCGCCACCCGTCCCGGGCAGGGACCCCGGAGAGGAGGCATGGGTGCGCCTGCGGCCCGCGGGCCGGAGCGCGGCGCCGCTCGCTACAGTCCTCAAGTGAAGTTCTGAGCTGATTCCCGACCTTTCACAGAATCATCCTTACCCCATGAGGCGAGATCTTGCATGGAGCCCCATGCAAGATCTTCCATTTTTTTTCTAATTGCACCAACAGTTTTTGCTTTCTCACCAAGCTGCTTGCCTATTGTCCTGTAGCCCATCCCAGCCTTGTGCAGGTCTACAATTTTGTCCCTGGTGTCTGTAGACAACTCTTTGGTCTTGGCCATGGTGAAGAGGTTGCGGTGTGATTGATTGAGTGTGCGGAATGGTATTTTTTATACAGGTAATAACATCAAATTTAATACAGGTAATGAGTGCAGAGTGGGAGGGCTTCTTAAAGAAAAACTACATATATCACCATAAAACGTTTATATATTTATATATATAATCAATCCACATAAATAAGCAGCACTCCAGAGTACTAAAGATAGGTGATGCCAGCAGCAACAACCCCGATTCAAGGGTCTCTCAGATACAAAAAAATAAAGAAAGTCCACGGCACTCCAAAAGTAGTATATTGATGGTGGTTTATTCTTCCATGCCAATAAGCGACGTTTCAACCCCCTCACGGGGCCTTTGTCAAGCAGCTTGACAAAGGCCCCGTGAGGGGGTTGAAACGTCGCTTATTGGCATGGAGGAATAAACTACCATCAAACATATTTCCTTTGGAGTGCCGTGGACTTTCTTTATTTTTTTGTATATGTATGTATGTATATTATATATATATATTGTGAGCTTTAGCGGCTCTGGGATCGTGACTTCACGTGTTCAGGCAGAGACAGAGACGTATTCCAGGTGAAAATACAGGGCTTCTGTATTTTATTTAGCAGCAAACAGAAAGTACAACGTGCAAGGAAATGCACAAACACAAACAAAAACAAACCGCCTGCCCGTCTGGGCTCTAACTAACAGAGGTCAGCTTACTGTCAGTCTGCAAGTTCACCCTGCTGGTTTTCCAGCAGGACTCCACCCAAGGCTTGAAGGTAGCCAGGGTTGTAACCACCATAGTCTGCTTACCTGCTGACTTTTATACTCCAGGTAAACCCCGGATTGGAGTCATGGGAAGTGAGCACCCACCCTTCTCTATGCTCACTCCCATTAAAAGGCCGACCCAGGAAATGGCTGAAGCCATACTAACATATTACGCATGTTAAACATATGTCGACAGTCTAAACTGTCGACACCTATTGAAGTTTGGCCTTTCATTCCCCCAAGTCTCCTTACCTTGGGGGCATGTGTTTGGACATTGAAAGGTGCATGCCAGTACACTGGCCGGGATGTACACTCCATTGTACACCCTTCCTGCTGTTGCCACCTTACAATATATATATATATATATATATATATATATATATATATATATATATATATATATAACATGTTTGCATCGTCATAGCTTTAGAGCATTGACTTTTTTATTTTCTGTGTACAAAACTGTGTCTGAGCTTTTTTTTTGGGATGAGTTGACATTTTCATTGGTACAATTTATGGAATTTATGGGGGGACATGACTTTTTGATCTTTCAATCCCTTTTTTGAGGACAAGATGAAGAAAATACAGCAATCCTGGAAGTGTTTTTTACTTAGCTTAGACCTCGTTCACATGGCTTATTTGGGCACTGATTTCAGCCTTACTGCGCGCCGTATTTGCGCTCCAATACTGCTGAAATCCATCCCAGTCATTACGGTAATCCACAGTTCTCATAGAGAACTGTGGATTCCGTCTCTTCTCCCCGCTTGGCGAATACGCCGAGGGGGGAGAAAGTGACATGTGAATTATTTACGGCGTGTACGCGCCGTGAATAATGAGTGTCTATGGGGCCAGCGAGCTGCCGCCCCCGCTGCATGGCAGCCGGCGTAATTGCGGAGAGAAATCCGTCCCCGCAATTACTTCAGCAATAAGCCGTGTGAACATTGCCTTACGTGACATGTTAGCTTTATTGTGCTGGGAGATATACAGCGCTACCCAATTTATATAATTTTTTTTATAGCGCAGCAGTTTAAAAGAAAGTTTTTATTTTGTAAAATAATGTTTATGCATCACTCTTATCTGATTGCCATAACTTTTTTAATTTCCCATTAACAGAGCTGTGTAAGCGCTTTTTTTTGTGAAACAAACTGGCATTTTCATTGGTACCACTTTGGCATTTATATGACTTTTGGTCCCTTTTTAGTCCTTTTTACATGCTGCGAGATGAACAAAAATTCTGCCATTGTTTTCTTTTTTTACCACGTTTATTGTACGGGTTAAACAACATGATAGATGTATAGGTTAGGTTATTTTTCTTAGTTATAAGCATTTTAGTGGGTAAAGGGCGGTGTAATTGTTTTACTGTATTTTTAATTTTAATTTTTTTCACTCTTATTAAATTTATTTTTTACTATACTCAGCAATCGTGAGATCGCTGGTATAATACTTTACAGTACAGGTCTGTGCTGCACTGTATTATACAACTGTCAATTAGCGTGTTAACCAATTTTTGCCTGCCATTTGTCATGACAACCATCAGCACTTCGGATCGCGTCGCCAGGATGCCGATGGAGGACAGAGGGAGCTCCCTCCCTCTGTCAAACTCCTTAGCTGCTGCGATCGCTATTGACTGTGGCAGCTATGGTGTAAGTGGCTGGAAACTGAGTTATTCCCACTCCCAGACGCAACTGCAGGAGTCCGGTTGTCAGTCGCCACCGGGCTCACACAGTAATCTCGCGGGCACAGTTCCTGTGCCCGCACGATCACCATAATGTGTCCTTCTGTACCAAGCTACCATGGCGTACGGGTACATCCAGGTGTGTTAAGGGGTTAAACATGTAGAGAAAGGCAAATAAATATCATTAACACATACATTGCTGTTCTAATTCTGCTTTTTTCAGAATTAGAACACTACTTATCTCCTGCTTGTTTACACAAGCTTCATAGATTACCAACCACCTATCTTTGCTCTAGCAGTGGCTTTGCTGGTGACGTAACTCCCTGCTGTATCTGATCAGCAAGACAGAGCTTGCTTCTCAGTGTCTGATCTTATCTTTCTAATAAGAAAATCTTCAACCTTTTAGATCAGAGAGAAGCCTTGTGCCATCCTGTCAGGTCTGCAGATCACGTATGTGTATATACATGAAACAAAGAGTCACTCAGCATCTAATAGTGTATCTTAGTAGAATTTTTCTCTCTAACTGGAAGTTTCCTTTCATGACAAATACAGCTCTGCTTGAAGAGATCTTGCTTGGAGGGGTTGTGAAAAGTAATGATGCTCTCCGTCACCAATGTCTCTCTTATAGGCACAGCTAGTAATAAGTAGTAGCAAAGCTGAAATGTTGTTCCTGTTGTGCTGTCTGTACAGGAAGGGGAAGCCTGAAAAGACTTTGAAGAGTAAAAACAATCAGATAGGAGAACCCTTTAATAACCTAACAAGTTATAGTGACCAGGATTCTGGAGAAGGGTCGTTGATCCAGGGATTTTTCTGATTGCCAGATTGGAGTCAGGAAGGAATTTTTCCCTAAAATGAGGACAATTGGCTTCTACCTCATTGGGGCTTTTTGCCTTTCTCTGGATCAGCACTTTAGCACAACAGGCTGAACTGGATGGAGGTCTTGCCTTTATTCGGCCTTACAAACTATGTAACTATGTAACCTATAAATCACCTTTGCCATTTGTTTTCTACAGCTGCAAATTAGATTTGCATAACATTAATGAGGATTTTTTAACCATTATTCCCTTTAACTGAGTAACAGAGTGTCACATTGTTATGACCACTTCTTAAGTCGGCAGTGCAAAACTCATGAAGGACGTTGAGTGTCGTGGGCTAGCTTAGTAGGCATATAAGATAAGCAAATTGCAAAAAGGGATGTTTATTGGCTTTCTAGCAAAGGGTGACGGTACTTCTGAAACTGGGGTGGGAATTAAAGTATCTTCTAAATCAACCAGGGAATGTGGCTAGAAAAGCTGGCCTAAGAAAACGCTACAATCCTTTGATCACATGATCTCTTGGGCGGGACATAGAGCTTTTCCTTGTGCATTCAGACAAACAGGACTACTGAGCTACTTGCCATCAAATAGCTGCTATAGAAATGCAGGAAACCTACAAAAAACGTAATGGGAATACATTACAAGAGCGCTTAATTTTGGGAGAGATATTAATTAAAAAATGTTTTTCTTCAAGACGACTAATTTAAAAATGCTAACAGTTGTTGTCCACCATCAAAAAATAAATATTGAAATAGGGTCATGGAGGGCATAAAAAGCAAAAAAATCATACTTACCTAGCTGTCCCCAGATGCAGCCATTCTGGAGCTCTTCCCTTTGGTTACTCGTCCCGACACGCAGGAGAGGCTCACCTGGGAAATTCAGGAGAGTGGGCGCACAACTCTACACCTCCAAAGCACTTATGGCATCCTCAACCTCCTCAGGTGAGAGCTTCTCCCATAGGGACTTCCTAGCCTTCCAAGATAAGACAGGCCAAGCACTTTGCAGAGGTATTTGCTATTTTGTTGGCCAGCTATATTTGCGAAAAGTGTAGCATAACTGCTTCTTATGTTATAAAGGACTTCATGGTATGATCAAACTCTTTAAGATATTCTTAGTGACATTAAGCCTTACTATCGAAACTGTAAAGGAAGAATGTGAATGGTAGCATGCGTGGGCATAATGAGAGGGCTGACAACCCATTTGCCGCTATGTTTAGTGAAAAAGCCTTTCACTTTATCCCTAGCATGGAGGATTTAAAAAAATCTGTTGAAGGGCATGATTTGTAGCACAAAACTCCATGTAATCTAAAGGAGAAAGTAATGCAACTAGAGAGCTGCCAATTTTTATAAAAGGGTCTTAATGTTCCCAGCTCTAATCTCCGTTAAATGGGAAGTTTGAGAAGTAAACAGATGCCATGGCATTGATTTTAAAGCCTCTAACTGTGCTCCAACTGGATGGGCGCACCCATGGAGTGAGAAAAATGTGTGTTGAGGAAGTCAGTGATTGCTGACCTAATTTTTGTTGTGCACACTGGATTTTTAAGAAAGCTATTGATTTCCAAGGATCTCTATTTTCTATGCACAAACCCAAACGACTAGAGGTCCAAATAATGGCATGGTGGAAAAAATAATATAGGCTCAATACTGATTGAGGAGGAAGAGTCAGGAGGCAAAGGGGAGATAAAATGTATAAATCTTTAGGGTAAAGAAACTGACAGATATTCCCAAGTCATAGCGAAGTGAGTTGTATTTTAAACCCATGAACTACACCTTACAAGAAAAAAGATGATTCCATTATTTTTAAAACTTATCTTTATCACCTGTTTTGCTATTTTCTCTTAACAATATATTACTACCTGGAAGCCAAGTTACTGATTCCAGAACTATTACAGAGTCCGAACACATGCAGGTTTTGATGCTAAGATCATGAATGGACTAAAACAAAGGAAAAGTACTATCTGTCCTTTACACAGTCTCTTGCTTTGGGTATATTCACATGGTGTAATGTTCTGTGATGTAGATCACATTGTGAAAATAAGTGACCTTTTGGGACCTCTAACCCATGATGAAGCCAGTTTAGCTGGTGAAACATGTCAGGCATGACATTTTAAATTGTGATTTCTCACCTCTTTCTATACCGTGTCACCCGCTGCAGAGGGTATCACAAGGAAAACCCCTTATTTTGTTTTATGTCCATGGGATTAGTGATGATTGCCCAAGTGGGATGTTTGGGATCCTTATTGGAGTTAGTAAATCACTGTATATAAAAGGTTCTCCTGTTAATAGGTGGTGGTCCACCAGACTTAATAATAGAAAAGGAGTTATTCCTTCATAATTAGAAAGGGATAAATTGAGAGGTTAGAAATTTAGGTTTTTAAATAGTGTGTATAGAGGTTTAGTGTTATACATAATAAAAGTTATGTTTCAGTGTTTTATAGATTGAGAACTGATAGAGTTTAGTTTCCCTATGGCAAAATAGTAAATATAGTGATCAAAAGTCACCCTCTGTTCTCTTGTGAGATTCCCATTTTTTTGGAGACTATTTGTGAACTTTTGGGATCCAGGACACAAATTAGTCCCCATGTCAAGAAAAAGTAAAATCCACAGTGGAAATCCTAGGTTATTCCTCAGGTATCTGCCAAGCATTACAAAATTAATTGTTCTGAATGAAACATACAACATTTGCTTTGTAACAGCTTTTTTGGAAAAACGATACTACAGTTTTCATGCAATTTTTTTAGGCCAAAGACCTTCCTTCATATCTCTCTTTTTTTATCTACTCCCGTTTCTTGCTAAAAAACTAGATGAAAACTTACCACAAAAACTGCATCTTTTCTCCAAAAACATTGGGCCTCATTTATCAAAACCGTTTACAGGTAGTTTTGCAAAAAAAAAAACTCTACTGAATATGCATGAATTTTTTTCAAGCATTTTTCTTAGCAAAAACTGTAGGAGCCAGGTATTAACTTAAGTTAATAGACAAATATAAAACACACTACAGATGTTGCATTTTTCTTTGTTGTGGTGTTTTGCACTTTGGGTATGTTTTTTGGCCAGTTGTAGCTTTTTTCAAAACGTAGCATACTGCAGATTTAGCATTTTCTCAGACAGTTTGTATCATTTTTCTCCTCATAGACCTTCATTGTTTTTTTATGCTCCTAAAAAAGGTATGTGTTGCATTTTTTCAATGCATTTTTATATCATTTTCCAAATTGACAGTGACAGCTCTGTACTCATAGGCTAGGGACGGCATAGATGTGTTAGGTATTTAGGGGCTACTAAGGACAGATGCCCCTGTCACCCATTACCAACTTTTCTGATCTCTACTTTTTTGCAGTTAATAATTTAGTTTCCATTTGATAGGATCTTTGCATCATGCTTAAGTTCACTTTCTATTTAAGTCATCTTTATCAGTATATATTAAAAGTTATGTTTAAGATTGTTCCCCATTTTGTATTTGTTTGGACTAATCAGGGAGTATTTGTGGCCTTCCATAGCCATAGCCATCCTAGCCATTATTGTTGGTTTCTATATTCCAAATTGAAAATCATGTGATAGATTGCATAATTTGTGTTGGGAAAAATGCTCCAAAGATAAAAGATAGAAATGCTTGCACCAAAACACATTTTTTTTTATACAAAAAGCTACAAAACTGCATGAAAAATTAATGAAGCCTAAAAAAAAAGTACAGTTTTTGAAGTGGGTTTTTTTTGTAGCCAAAAAAAGTGCTATGCAAAATATATGTAAAGGGGCCCTAATAGTAACCAATCAAAGAACAGTTTTGATTTCTTGGACTTCCCTGAAAAAAATAAAACCTGAGCTCTGATGGGTTTCTATGGGTAGCATAGACAAGTAAGGCCCACTGTGTGTAAAACCACTCTACAAAGTATACTCCACACTTGGTTTTCGGCTTCAAAAAAACCAGAACAAAATCTGACAAAAACCTGCACATGTACAAACATCCTTATTCCAGTATAACATTGTATATACATAAAAGAGAACTCCAGTATCCCATAAAATTAAAATCCAATGGACTTGACGAAAATACTACAAACTGGTGGACACCACTCACTGTCTGAGCAACCTGCTCTATTAGGAGTGGTGAGCTGATTTGGCTTTTTTACTTTTGTGCAGTATTTAATTTTGTCTCACTGCATATAGTCTGAGGGTCAGATTAGCTTATTAAAGGGGTTTAGTCATCATGTTGTTTCACAGAGTCACAAGCAGCTTCAGACTCAGGCTGCCTGGTCAGGCAATGGGTGGTTTTATAGCAGTGATTAACAAATGTAGCTCCTCTATACCTATCTGAGTGTTACAGTGACATAAATGCAAGAGGTTAAACCTGTAGTAAACAAAGCTTCAGACCTCCAAGGAGTGAAATCTTGTTAGAGATAAAGACTCTGCTTTGTCCTACAATGGTGACGTCATTTGCTGCTTTCTGTCTAATCAGGAAGAGAGAAATAGACAGTAACCTAGAGATACTTGTGTACTCACATCAGATAAAATCTCTTATCTCCTGACCGAGACAATAGCAAAAGAGCAATGAATTTAGTAAAACTTTTCATTTACCTGTTCTAACATGTTGAAAGCTAATCCTTGTAGTAAATATATTATATGCATCTCCAATATAAGGGAGGTTAATTAAACTGTTTGGATGTTACTGTGTTAATTAGTGTCATACAGTGTGGTAATAAGCAAGTTAAAGTGTCCTCCTGGATATTTACATAATTTATCATTAGAATAAAATTACAGCCAACATAAAATCTGAAGCGGCCTACTTAGTGATCATTTTCAGGTAGAAAAAACAATAAAACAGACCATTATGATATAACACTAAAGTCCAAAGAAGGTTCAGTTACAGAGCATTGCACGTGAGGCGCTTGCTTTCACTCCATCTCAGTCAGAGCAAACTGTTCAGTAATAGGTCATATTTGAGAATTGTTGTACATGTGGCTAGGTGATGAATGTTATTAGTGGGACAGCCCTTGTAACTTACATTCCTTATACATTGTGTAAATTCTACAATAATGAAATTCTGTGTCAGTGTCAGTAAACATTTATCACACCTGACCTGACTTCACAGGAATTATCTTTCCATTACTGATTCCTAGCGTCAGTAACGAGGTGGTGAATGATCATCAATTAAGTCATCCGTAAATAAGCACATATGATGCAATACAGTTACAGGTGATAACTGCGATGACAGAATCTAGAATCTACCTATGTTTAATGTATTTTATGACTTCATCCTCATTTAAAGTCATGTATATTACTTAAAGGGAGCTGTACGGTCATGATACCTCTGTGAGGTAGACGTTCCACTGATTCAATCTATAAAACAGCCAAAGCATAAAGTTACAATCATTTGGCCCACTATCGAATTTGACCTGAATATTACTGATTCAACATGAACTGAATTTTGACGTAAGTCATGGGAGAATTGGTCATCACAGCCAAAATACCCTAGGCAACCAATCAGCAGCCAGTCAGACTGGCAACAGGAAATGTACATCTGTGTCAGATGTGGGCAGGATTCCTATTTTACTTTTTTATCTACATAGACATATGAGGGCTTTTAATTTGCAGGAAAAGACGTACTTTCTAATGCTGTCATTCACTATAATATATACTGAGAAGCCGCAAAAAAATTCTAAGTGGGGCAATATGTTAAAAAAATACTTGCACCATGTTTGCGGGACATTGGTTTTTACAGAGTATAATCTTCAGTGTAATTGATGCACTATCTTTATTCTACAGGTTGATACAAATCCGGCAATACCAAACATGTAGGGTCATCGTCAAGTTTTGGTACCATAAAAAAATCCAAACATTTTCTATTTTTCAACTTTTTGCAGCTGCGCCATTTTCTGTGATCAATAACTGTTTTGTATTTCTACCTTTGGATTTGAATAAGGGGGCATTTTTTGAGGACTGAAGACTACTTATTACAGTTTGGAATACATGCAACTTCTTTGATCACTTTTATTCCAATTTTTAGGGGATGTGAAATTACCAAAAAAATTTAAATTTGGCAATTTTTTTTCTTCTATGGTGTTCAGCATACATTATAAATGATATTATATTTTCATAGATTGGACTTTTACAGACACGGTGATGCCAGTTATGTGTAACTTTTTTATTATTTTATTTTTTATGTATAAAATGGCAAAAGGGGGTGGTTTGAACTTTTAATTGCAGTGAGGAACGGAGCACGACACCGATTCTCATTCACTTAGATGCAGCAGCCGCGATAGCAGCGGCATCTATGGGGTTAAACAGCATGGAATGGAGTCAGCTCCATTTAGTGCTGTTACCGGCTGGTGTCAGCTGCAATTAGCAACTGACACCTTGCCACGATCCCACTACATAGCCCCTTACCGACACTAGGACATGCTACGTGTTAATGGCACACTTGGTGAGTCTGATGGAAGATAGGCATCAAGGAGCAAGGGGTGCACCTCGTCACGTGTTGGAGGACCCATTTCCTTCTCCAGCACACCCTTCTCCTCATCCTCCTCCTTCTACAACTTCTGCTCTTCAACCCCTTCTATGTAGTCAACACCATCGGGAGCTCCTAAAAACCACAAAGCATATAACACTGCACAAGAGAAACTGTGTCACACTGCCAAAACTCACCTGTCTAGGTACTTGCTGAGGGTTCTGCAGGCCTATGCTAATATATGGCTGACTCCACATAAACTCAAGCTAGACATGGTCATGTTTGAAAACAGGCATAAACTCTTACCAGCAGTTTGTCTTGGTTTACTTATATGCTAAAGAAGTTCTGCCAGCAACAGAGCACTATCATGGAGCACAAGATTTTGCTTGTGGATAGCAGATGCTCTATGCTACTTGGGTCCTTCACCCATGTGTAGTGGGTAGAGACTAAGGGCAACATGTCCAAAAAGTGGCTACAGCACAGCAGTTTTATGCACATTAAATCTGTGTAAAGTGTTCCTGAATGTACGAACTTTTCAAAAAATATGGCATCTGATATACCTTATATAATAAAATTAATGCCCCTATCCAAGCGCATTACAAAATCTAGGTGCATATTGTATCGTTGCTAGCATATTTGATGGCTCTTTAATGGGTTAAATGTCATTCTAAGAGAAGCTATTTAAACAATAGTGTGGACCCAAGTTCTATTTCCTAGAGCTTTCTTTAACATTCTGTAATGAATGGAGCACAAGCCACTCCTGTGTGTCAGGACAAGAACCCGGGAGTGAAGATAAGCAGGTCATGGGCTGCTCCAGGAGACTAATAGATAAGTATAATTTTTTTCTCCCCATCCTGATCCCATTTAATATTCATTTTTTTTTTACTCTCAACAATCTTTAAAACAGTCTTGAACATTAGTGTTGAGCGATTATTATCGACAAAGTTAAATCCACGGTATTTTACGTTGACGGATTTTTAGATCACGCGATAATTTTGGGTTTAAAAACTGTGCAAAATCTATTAATTCGGCCATTTTTTTTTTTTTGGCGCTTCCCGCATTTTGGCGCAAAATTTACAGATAAGCGGGTGAGATGTGTGTGTGGTCATGACGGGTTTTTTGGTTGCGATTGGCTGGAAAAACAATGACCCTTTTTCATAGAACAGCCCCTTTCCGTTATGATCAGTGGTTTTAGATCTCAAAGCAGTAGGGGGCGTCTGCTCTGGCAAAAAGCTCAGCGGGAAAATTTTTCTATTTGTTCACAGGAAAAGCTTACTTTTAGCTGTGTCCTTTGAACCAGTTAGATCAGAATTTGCAGATTTTAGGTATTGGCGAGAATTTTAAGGGGGCATCTACCCTGTAAAGTACGGGGGGGCGGGGGGGGGGGGAGCGGGCGAACACAGACAAGTCTTTAAAGAAAAAGGATTTTGTATTGCGAAATTTCATTTATTTTTAAATTTACGTTGAAAAAAACTTTTATATTTGGGAGCCTAACTTATTTAGGATACACAATTTTTAGTAAATGCGGTTTTATTTTTTAGGTGCAAAACTCCACTTTGATTATCTATACATTTCAGTAGGTGTTTTTTTCAATTTTGCCCATTAATCTTTGTTTATAGAGGGAATTTCAGTTAAATTTGAATCCAGCAATTGTGTAGTCACCACAGGGAATTGAAGGTCCAAAAAAACCTTTTATTTCCGTTTTCATTTCGATACGTGTTTTTTTTCACTTTTGCCCAGTCCCGATTTGTTTTAAGGTATTGCAGTTTAAAATTTTAATCCCCAATTGTGTGTCACCAAGGTGAATTGATAGGTGCCAAAAAAAACCATTTATTACCGTATACATTTCAGATACTGTTTTTTGCACTTTTTTCCCCGTCAGATTTGTTGATAGAGGTACCTTCAGTTAAAATTTTAAACCAGCAATTGTGTTGTCACCACGGGTGAATTGATAGGTGCCCAAAAAAAACCTTTTTTTTATCCCTTTTTCATTTCAGATGTGTTTTTGACTTTTGCCCAGTCCAGATTTGTTGATAGAGGTACTTTGCAGTTAAATGTGAATCCAGAAAAAGTGTAGCAACAGGTGAATTGAAGGTGCCACAAAAAAACCTTTTATTTCCTATACATTTTGTACGTGTTTTTTCATTTTTTCCAGTCCAGATTTTTTTAAGGTACCCCTTTCAGTTAAATGTAAAACCCGCAATTGTGTATCACCACGGTGAAATTTATAGGTGCCAAAAAAATTTTTTTTATCCGATCATTTAGATACGTTTTTTTGCACTTTTTCCCGCCAGATTTGTTTTATAAGGTACTTTGCAGTTTTAAAATTTTAATCCAGAAATTTTGTTACAAAGGTGAATTGAAAGGGGCCCCAAAAATTCCCTTTTTTATCCCTTTTCTTTCAGATACATGTTTTTTTTTCACTTTTTTCCCGTCCGATTTTTGATAAGGGACTTGCGTTAAATTTTAATCAGCAATTGTGTAGTCACCAGGTGAAATTTATAGGTGCCAAAATACCCCTTTTTTATCCCCAACATTTTAGATACTTTTTTTGCACTTTTTCCCAGCCCCCCCCCCCCCCCCCCCCCCGTTAGAGAAAACCACCTTGCAGTTGAATTTGAAACCACAATTGTGTACTCCCCCAGGGTTATAGGGCCAAAAAAACCCTTTTTTTAAACCGTAACATTTCGATAGTGTTTTTTTGCCCTTTTTCCCCTCCCAATTTTTGATAGAGCCCCTTGCAGTTAAAATTTGAATCCACAATTTTGTAGTCACCACAGGGTTTATAGGTGCCAAAAATACCTTTTATTATCCCTATACATTTCAGATACGTGTTTTTTGACTTTTTTCCCAGTCCAAATTTTTTGATAGAGCCACCTTGCGTTTTTAAATTTTTAAACCCCCAATTGTGATCACCACAGGGTTATAGGTGCCAAAAATCCTTTTTTATCCGTATCATTTCAGATACGTTTTTTTGCACTTTGCCCAGTCCAGTTTTTGATGAGCCACCTTGCGTTAAATTTGAATCCCAATTGTGTAGTCACCCCAGGGGAATTATAGGTGCCAAAAATACCTTTTATATCCTATACATTTCAATAGGTTTTTTGCACCTTTGCCCAGCCAGTTTGTGTAGAGCCACCTTGCGTTAAATTTGAATCCCCCAATTTTGTTTTGATTTGAGAAAGCGTGATCTCCGCTTTTAATAAGAGAGTTCCAAAACTCTTCCATACCCCCTCAAAATTTATCTTTCTGAACAAGGGGGCGAAGCGGGGTAAGCAGAAAGAGGGGGGTAGGACATGGAGGGAGGGTACGAGGGGAATGCTCCTTAGTGCTGGCGAAACATGCAAACCACGATTGCGGTTGCAGGACCCTCAGGCCCGTCATCGTGGGTGGGCCCTGTGAATTCATTAACAACGCGTCGCAATCGTTTTTTCATGGGTTAAAAGAACCCGTCCCGCAGTTTACCTCCTCGTCCTCCCATCAAGGGCCCCAAATGTCGTCATCAGCATCACGCATTTTCCCAAAATGAAGCAAGGGAGCCCAAAAGTCAACTGGTTTCCCACCCCGTGGATAATCCATTTTTTGAAGACCTCTTTTATACCCAAAACGGTTGGGTCAAAAGCAGTTAAAGATCAAAGGGGCCCAAAAAAGGGGTGTTTTCTCTGCTCTGAGCCCATTCTGATGCCATCAAGGAGGAAAGGAAGCCCTAATCGGCAAAAATCCCGGGCGGGGGCAATGCCTTGCGTCCTTTTTGCTTGTAGCCCGACTCTGGATGCAAATGTCGGGGGACCAAATCACTGTTTGATGAGAGTGACGACATTCGGATCAACGTGGCTTTTCAGCAGAATTTTTTGCAAGCGCTTCATCACTGGATGAGGGGAGGGCGATGGGGTAGTGTCAGTTCGGGTCCCGCCTCAAAAAGGGGGGGGGGGTCGCAGAAAAACCCCTGATTGATTTCCCCCAGCCCACGGTCGGGGGAAACCCCCCTCCGCTTATCGCCGTTTAAAAAAAGGTTTCCCGGACCTCTCAAACCTGGGCCTTCTTTGAGGGAAAACCTCTGATTCAACCCCCGCATGGCAAAATGCCGCCTTTGCCGTAAATGAAAAAGTTAAAAGGGAAGAATCTTAGGTGTTTTAACTACCACCAAAATGTTAGTCACATGCAGGAATGCATGAGTTGAAAGGGAGGAAAAATTTGGCCCAAAAAAAGGCCCAGACCGACGCCGGGCCCCAAACCCCACTGTCACCCCTCTGTCCCCGCCTTCCTCCTCCGCCAACCCAAAGGTTTCCTCACTGTCCCCCGAGTACCCAAGCCCCACAGAGACCCACCCTCCCCCTTCTCCTTCCCCCATTTTGAAACCTCCCGCCGTACACGCCAGTCTAGCAGCCAGTATTCTGTTTCAGGTTTGGGGCAGAAGAAACACTTTCCCCCAAACCACCCAAAGCCAAAAGCCTGAAGTCGGCATTGCCAGGCTTTTGGCCTTTGGGAAAAATGTTGCCTTTCCTCGGTGGAAAAGGGGGTTTCCCGCCACGTCATGGCCTTCCTCCCCCCCAATTTCCCAGTGCGAGCAGGTTTTTCTTTGCCGAAAAGCCGTCCCTGCCCCCAGCCACATGTCATCAAAAAATTTAAGCACTTGTCTGCATCTGTTTTGGGAAAAAAGCCCATCTGCCCACCAAAAATGGACTAGTAAGCAGGGCCCAAGGCCGTATATCTTGTGACAGCTCACTGGGGAGTGGGGGGATGTCCTTGGGGGTGGGTGGCTCTCGGCTCGGGGGCCCCTCTTAAAAAACCGCGGGTGGTGCAGGGTCTTTCCCAAGGCCCTTTGGGGGCATCAGGCCCGAGAAACCGGGCCCGTGTTGAAATTAATTGTCTTGGGAGCCCGTTCACACACAGGCAGGAGCTGGGAGGGCTTCCGCAAGAGTCCGAGCGCTGGCGGGTGCAAGAACCTTGTCCCAGGAAAGGTGGTGTGCGTAAGGGCGAAATCTGCTGGCCGCCCTTAAGATCAGTAGGGGGAGAACATCCCTTGCCTGGCACTGTCATGAAAATTGCGTCCAAAATTTCTAAAGAGTCCGGTCTGGACGCCTCTGAGAAGGCCGAGGTCTGAGTTCGCCCTTCCCCGTTGCCCCCCCCTGCTTTCCCGCCTGCTGCGTTGCGGTCAGCGGCCTCCCCGTAAAACCTCCATTGTTGGTGGCAAAGCTGGTTTCCCCCAACCCCCCACAGCCAGGATTGGGGCGAGCGCAATGCCTTACGCAGTACGAAGTGACACATGGCCTGACAAGCAGCGGTCGGACTGGGGTTTTGACCCCCAAAGAGGGGAGGCGGTGAAAGAGCTCTGCCCATCCTTGCCAGTTTTAAAGAAACCACCAAAATGGTCAGGGGACAATCCCCTTGTCAGATGGCATTTGGTGATTTTTTTTTGGGAACGATTTTGGACACTCTGAAAAAAAAGGGTTCCGCCAGCGACGGAGGAGGAGACGGAACGATGCGGACACAGACCCTTTCTTCCGTAATCCACAAGGCCCGACAGTTTCTCATTTTTGGTTTCATTAGGCAGTGGTTGGGGACCCAGGGCTTGTGCAAGGCGGGCATCAGCTCTCAGGGGGCAATATCAGGAAGTCAGGGCTGGGTTGAAGCTGTGCCGGGGATGCGGAGGAGGAGGAGGAGGAGGGGGTATTCCTAGACACCGAGTTACCGACGTCCTCCCTTGGGGAAAGGGGTTTGGCGCGATGGAGGTGGAGGGGGGAAATGGGAAGATCAGTTTGCTAGTGCCCTGGGCCCCAGAGGCTTGGGAAATCAAGGCTCCATCTTTTAATAGTGCTTGGTGCTCCATTTCCCCAAAACATGATCTCGCATTAAGGCCATCAAAATGAAAAAACAGTTACTGGGTGGCCACCCCTGGATCCCGGTACAAAACAAAACCACATTTTCCCTTCCACCCCCCAAAATAGAGGTAAATGCAGAAATGGCCTTTGTGATTGATCAATGGAGAATCTTTTTGGTCTGTTCCTTTCCCTTAAATGTCACGGGGAACAACATCAGCGATGTGACGCAGTAGAGTCCCAAGTGCCATAGCGGCAGCAGAGGCAAGTGGCAAAAGGGCCCTAATGGGTAAACCTCGGAAATTTTATTTCACCCCCCAAAAGCAGCAATACGGGGCCACTCCATCACACGGACCGCTTAAGATCAGGGTGCACGACTATCTGGTTCACCCCGTGTTTTTTGTAGTGTTCGGAACCAATAGACTTCGGGTATCCAAAATGGGAAGGGCCGAGTCGCTCGCCAACATAGGGGGTGTTGTCCTCCCCAGCACCCGCGTCAATTTTGAGCGGCCCTTCAGCACAGTGGAGGGGGTCATTACAAAAAAAACGAATCCGGTTTTTTCCACAAAAATGTGGATCGTTTGACTTTTCATCAAGATGAATAGGCTGGATTCTGATGTTTGTTGGGGGCCCCCAATTGCCGAGGTACCGATTAGTTCCGGTCTACCTCACTTTCCCTTTAAAAGAAGGTCCTTTTGAAATTTTTTTTAAAAATGATCATTTTTTACTGCAATTTTTATTTGGCCCCAACAGTTATTTGCTGGTTTTGCTGGAGGAGACTGTAAAAGACAGCAAGGTTTCATGAAAACACCGTTTTTCCATTTACCACTTTACTTTAGAATTTTTTTGCATTGTCATGGTTTTGAGGTCATGTGCTGTGAGATACGCTATAATTATGGTCTTTGGAAAAGAAATGTGGTTTCAAAGGGGCCATTTCCATCACAATTTTTAATGGGGCTGAGAAGTCATATTTATAATTTTTTGGGGTCATGTTGCTGTGAGATACAGCAATATCTGGTTTTGGAACAAAAAATGTGGCTTTAAGTGGCATTTTTTCCCTAAAATTTTTTAACAGTGGTGAGAAGTCATTTTTAAAAATTTTTTGGGGTCTGCTGCTTTAAAATGCAGCAAAAACTAAAGGGTCCTATTTAAAAAAAATGTTGTTTTAACAGAATTTGTTCTTCAAAATTTGTAAAAGTGGCTAAGGGTCTGTTTTGAATTTTGGGGCATTTTGCTGGACAGCGCTAAAATACAGGTCCTATTAAAAAAAAAATTTGTTTCTAACGACTTTGTTCTTCACAATTGTCAATGGCTCAAGGGTCTGTTTTGAATTTTTGGGGGCATTTGCTTTTGACATGCAGCTAACTACGGCCCTATTAAAAAAAAAATTTTTTTAAAACTGACATTTGTTCTTCACAATTGTCAAGGGGTGGTAAAGGGTGATGGTGCTGCCCAGAAACAGGAATAGGTAGGAACTGTTAATGGACACATATTGCAAATGATTGTTTTTGCAAGATCTTTAACATAGCTGCAATCCCTGATTGAGACAACCCATTTAATACAATTAAAAAAAAAAAAAAAAGCATGGGGGATTCATCCTTTTTTTAAAAATGTTTTTCTGAATTAAATACTAAAAAACTTGTTTGAAAAATAGTGGTAAAAAAATTTTGAATTGTAAAAGGGGGAGGTAGGAAGTTGCCCCGATGTAGGTTATTAAGGGACTGGATAGGAGCAGGACAGAAAACAAAAAAACGAGACAATTTCCCCCAGACTTTGAGAAAAATGAAAAAAAAGAATCCCAAGGGAAAAAGGGGGGGCAAGTCAATTGGTCCGCACTTAGGTGGGGAAAGCGCTACCCAGGTCTTGATGTGTTGGGGAAGGGGGGTTACTCAACCTTCCCGCACTCTGTTCAGCACGATGTTTTCGTTGCTGCTCATAGGGATTTTTCCCCGTGAAATAGAGGGAGGACGCACCCTGGGCCTCACCGCCCCATGTAAACCCCGGGCCCTGGCAGCTAAACCTGCGTTTTAAAGATGACAGAGCTAGCCTGGGCTCTCACCGCCCCCCTGTAAGTCGGGCCCCTGGGTGGACCCGTGTTAATAGATGACAGACGCTAGCCTGGGCTCTCCCCGCCCCCACTGAAAGTCGGGCCGGGCGTGGACCTCCGTTTTAAACAGTGGCTGACGGCAGCACTAGCTCTCAGTTAGGGCAATCAGGAGAGCTTTTAAATTTTCTAAAAAAATTAGGTTTTGAAAAAAGGGGTTTCTGTGAGGTTAAGTGTGTCAAAAAGGCCCCAGGGTGGACACAAAAAGCACAATTTGAGGCTTAAAATTTTTGGGGCGGAGTCCCATGGGGTCGCATATTTGATTCCAGGGGAGTCTGTCCCTAATCACTGAAGAAGGGTTTGGAGGAAAAATGAACCCTTGAAAATTTATTGGCTGAATCATTCAGAGCAAGGGGGAAAGTCTTTTCAATAAAAGTGTTTTGGGGGTGATTGGGCATTTTTTTCTTATGGGGTGGCGGACGAATTAAACATTAACCCTGTAAAAAAAACCTTTAAAAAATGCAGGGAGGGGTGTATGTTGTATGTTATTACCTTGAAAAAAAAGCAAAATGTTAATAATGTAAAAAAAAAAAAAAATTTAAAAAAAACTTTCCTTTAAATAATTCTGTAAACAAATGTCGTTTCAAAAAATATACTAAATGACAGTAACGTCAAAATAGATATCCCCTTTTTTGATCTGTGGGGGGAAAAAGGTTTAGGGGCATGCTTGGCCCCGGAAGGTATGTTTGTCCAGTGAATAAAATGGGGGTTGAAGACTCCTTTTCCCGGGACTTTTTAAAAGTGGGGGTCTGCGGGGTTGGGGCTCTGGTGGCCCAGGACAGGTTTTTAGTCAATGTCCAGTGAAAATTAAAAAGGGGGTTGAAAGCTCCCATTTCCCGGGACTTTTTAAAATTTTGGGGCAGACAGGTTTAATGGTCATACTGTGGTAAGAAAAGTATAGTCAATGTCCGTTCAACTAAAATGGTGGTTGAAAGATCTTTTCCCCATTTTTTTTGTGGGTCGGCAGGTTTTAAAGGTTTTACTGCGTACAGGACAGATATGTTAAGTCCAGTTACAACAAAATGGTGGTTCAAAGATCCTTTTCCCGGGACTTTTTTAAATTTGGGGGGCAGACAGGGTTTAATTTGGTCATACTGCGGTCCAGGACAGGGTTTGTCAAAGTCAGTTCAACTAAATTTGGGGGTTGAAAGACTCTTTTTCCAGCAATTTTAATCTGGGGTCATGCAGGTTTGGGGTATGCTGCTTCAGGACGGGATATTCATGTCCAGTTCAAAGTAAAAAGAGGTTAAAAACTTGCCTTCTGGTACTTTTTTAAATTTGGGGGTCATGAAAGGGTTTAAAGGGGCTGTGTGGTGCAAAACAGGGATGTATGGTCTGTGATTTTTTTTTGTGGCTTTTATAATAAGTGTGTTGCCCAAGTGTAGATGTACCATTTGACTGTTGGGGTGTTAAATTCCCGCTTTCCATCCCTCTTTGGTGTAAGAATGAAGGTGTTTTCTCTCCATAGACTTTAATGGTCATCGGCGATAATCTATTTTTTACATCGGATTCTTTTTTAATTGCCGTTTGACTATGACCCGATGAGATAGTCAAAGTTAATCGCTCTATATTTAACGACTAAGGATTTAGCCAAACCAGTAGCTCCTCCATACATTGAGTACCATCTGCTGACATCTTTTGGGGTGTTTGCCTATCTTCAGTGCAGATAGGACTCTCTGTATGGATGAGTTACTGGCTTGGCTTAAATCATTGTCTCATGTTTAAGACTCTTTAATGCATCAGATATGTGTCAGGGCTAGGCTGTGCTCAGGCTGCAGGGATTTCAGGGGCAGCAGCTGATCAGGACCCACCCTGATACACTTGCTGCTGACAGCTCTGTGAGTGACAGACACCCAGCCACTCCTGACAGGGGGCGTGTCGCACCAGCCAATGGGAGGACCCGGAGGCCGCTCCAATCAGCTACAGGGGCGGTATCCTGGAAACACATTTAAACTCCCTGAAGGCTGAGTGCAGCGCCTGTGATTCTCCTGGCTGCCTTGCTACCTGTGTTATTGTTTATTGTCTGCTTACCTGTGTACCTGACCCCGGCTGGTCTTCTGATTTTGTACCTCGCTCCCGTTTGGCTTTTGACCCCGGCTTGTTTACGTTTATCCCACTGGTTCTGATTTGTGGCTTTGGCGTTCCCGTTTTGGTATTGACCCGGACTGTCTGACTATTCTTCCTTCTGATGGACCCAGCACTTTAGCAGCGCAGGGACTGTCGCCCAGTTGCCATCTGCCGCCTAGGGCAGCACGTCAAGTAGGCAGGGACAGTGGGCTGGGTTCCAGTCAGGGCTCACTGTACCTCCCTTGACGTGACATTATCGCAGGCAGAAACTGTTACTGCTCTACCCTCACTATGGACCCCATGACAGCTCTGGTAGAGCAGATGCAGGGGCTTACCGAGCTAGTCCAGGATCTGGCGCTGAGGGTTTAACAACAGGAGGCTACCCCAAGTCAGAGGGTCCCTGCACTACTTTCCCCTCCTGTGGAACCCCTTATCCAGTTGCCTGACAGGTTCTCAGGCAACAGGAAGGCTTTTGTGGCATTTAGGCGCCTATAATTTAGGCTCCGCCCACTTACCTCGGAGAATGAGGAACAAAGGGTGGGAATTGTTATGTCCTTACTTCAAGGCTCTCCCCAGGAGTGGGCATTTTTGTTACCGCCTGACTCGCCTGAACTGTCTTCTGTGGACAGGTTCTTTGCCGCTTTAGGGGTACTTTTTAATGATCCTGATAGGGAAGCTGTGGCCGAGACTCAGCCGAACACCTTGAGGAAGGGTACAAAGACCGTGGAAGAGTTTTGCTCTGAATTTCGTCGCTGGTGCGACCCAGCTCTCAGATGCCAGTTTAGATTAGGGTTAGCTGACCATGTGAAGGATTTATTGGTGGCTTACCCTACCCCTGGTACTTTAGATGAGGCTATGGCACTAGCCGTTCGTCTGGACAGACGTTTTAGGGAGAGACGGCAGGAAAAGGTTCCCCCTCCGGTGGTCCACACCATGGTCACCCCTAAACCCGTTGTTTCCAATTTAAACCCAGAGGAGCCCATGCAAGTGGGGGCTTTTTCTGTCATTGCAGCTAGTGACTGTAGGACTACTCATCGCATCCAGGAGTTGTGCTTCTACTGTGGCGAAGATGGACACGGCATTCGGGAATGCTCCAAACGGAAGACCAGGTCTGAAAAACTCCAACGCCTAGGTGGTCAGCAGGAGGATCACCTAGGCGAGCAGGTATTTCCTATTGAATCTAAAAAATTGCTGCTACCAGTTAAGATTTCATATTTGTCGCTGTCTGGTTCTGGGAGTGCGTTTGTGGATTCTGGATCAGCTTCTAATTTTGTTGATGCGTCTTTCGCCAAACGTCTGGGCCTACCTTGGAGACCGCTATCTGACTTGTTGCGGGCTGTGGCCATTGACTCCATTCCACTAGCTCGGGGCGCAATCCAACATTGTACCCCTGAGCTGGAGATGGTGGTCGGATTCATACATATTGAAAAGTGTATTCTATTCGTCATGGAGGGGCTGCCCGCTGATGTGGTGTTGGGGCTGCCCTGGCTTCAGAAAAATAACCCAGTGTTTGACTGGAATTCAGGGAAATTAGTCAGGTGGGGACAACAGTGTGTTGACAGATGTCTCCTTACCATGCTGGGCAATACTGATGTACAGGCTGATGTGCTATCTGGAAGTGGCTGTGCCAGCTTTGAGGCCTATGAGGCATCTTGTGAAGTCTGCGCTCGGGCTAAGGTTCCCAGAACTCGTCCTCCTGGTGAACTATGCCCTCCACCTGTACCTGAACCTCCATATGTGGTTCAGGAGGTGGTTAATCCGGTGGCTTATCACCTGAAATTACCCTCTTCTCTCCGTATACATAATGTGTCCCGCCGTGCACTTCGTAAGAGGTATATTCAGCCTGTGACTCCGCCCTCTAGACCTCCTTCTCCAGTTTGCATAGAGGGGGAGTTAGAAAATGAAGTCGCCTGTATTTTAGATTTGCGTAAGGCCCAAAGGTCACTGCAGTACCTGATCCATTGGAAGGGGTATGGTCCTGAGGAGAGATCATGGGTTCTGGCGAAATCCATCCATGTTGATCGCCTGGTGAGGGAGTTCCATGAGGCTCACCTGGACAAACCCAGACAAGGGAAGGGTCCGGTGGCCCCTCCTAAAAGGGGGGGGGTACTGTCAGGGCTAGGCTGTGCTCAAGCTGCAGGGATCTACAGGCTGCAGCAGCTGATCAGTGACCCCACCCTGATACACTTGCTGCTGACAGCTCTGTGAGTGACAGACGCCCAGCCACTCCGGACAGGGGGCGCGTCGCACCAGCCAATGGGAGGACCCGGAGGGCGGTCCAATCAGCTACAGGGGCGGTATCCAGGAATCCCATTTAAACTCCCTGAAGGCTGAGTGCAGCGCCTGTGATTCTCCTGGCTGCCTTGCTACCTGTGTTATTGTTTATTGTCTGCTTACCTGTGTACCTGACCTCGGCTTGTTCTCCTGACCCCGGCTTGTCTTCTGATTTTGTACCTCGCTCCCGTTTGGCTTTTGACCCCGGCTTGTTTACGTTTATCCCTCTGGTTCTGATTTGTGGCTTTGGCATTCCCGTTTTGGTATTGACCCGGACTGTCTGACTATTCTTCCTTCTGATGGCCCCAGCACTTTAGCAGCGCAGGGACTGTCGCCCAGTTGCCGTCTGCCGCCTAGGGCAGCACGTCAAGTAGGCAGGGACAGTGGGCTGGGTTCCAGTCAGGGCTCACTGTACCTCCCTTGACGTGACAATATGATTTTACGGGATGCTAATTCCAATAGGCGGTCCTTCCTATCTTTCCTAGAGCTTATGGGAACATACTGCAATAACTAACGTGGTTATCCAGGAGTTAAATGATTTCACAGAACACTATAAACAACACTTATATTGAAAAATAAAGCTATTCTGCTACCTTCATGTGTTTCTTTTCTTCTCTTTGTCTCCTTATTCATCTATCATAAGATCAGGAAAACTTCCTGGTTGTGGGAATATCAGTAGTTCTCCTGCAGCTATTTCCTACAAGTTCCAGAATCCCTTGCAGTTACAATCTAAGACTTCTCTGCATCCACCACCTAATCATCCTAGCACTGTTCATAATCCTTCTCAGACATGTAAACCTCATGCCTCCTGCATCTCTACTACACTTCACTTGCTAGTTGCCTGCAGCAGGCTGTGTGTAATGCAGTCCCCAATCAGTTTGTTACATGGTAAAAAGACATTCTTTCCCCATCCTATAATATATGTTATACATATACAAATATATAGTTTGGTTTCTATATTTCTATGTATGTGCTGTACATCCCCCACAGCTATTCCATCATTGGCTGATGGAATAAAAGCTAAAACTAACCACGATTTTTGCACAAAACATGACAGAAACCACGGTCGTGCATCGGACAAAACCGGTCGACTATTGGACGTTCTATGTCCGATGCTGTGTGGATCTAGCCTATGTGTATAACACTCTCCTCCTTCAGCTCTGTACGGAATGATAGCACCTCTGTTTACATGGTGACTGATAAGTCATTGTATGCAGCCAGATCTTCTCTGCTCAGATCACACCCACTACAGCAGTGATCTCAAACTGCGGCCCTCCAGCTGTTGCAAAACTACAAATCCCATCATGCCCACTGTTATAGTTTATATAAATGCATGATGGGAGTTGTAGTTTCCCAACAGCTGGAGGGCCGCAGTTTGAGACCACTGCACTACAGTGTTTCTGAGTTGACCCTGGCTTCAAAGCACACCCACTGAGTGATGACAAAACGTCCATTCAGGCCATGTGGTTGATGGACGTCACATGGTATGCAGGAAGCAGGTTAGTAAAGGGCTCTCTGCTTGGTTTTGCAAAACATGCCTATTGTTGATTGAAACACGTCAGCTGCCCTGACCCTGCGATGTCTTTTTACATGCATTTGGAATAAAGAGTACTTTTTATAGGGAGTGCTGGATCCCACCGTTGTTTGCTTTCTGCATTATTTTCACATCAAAGAGTGTATTATCTAAGCACCCACAAGGGAGGTAAGCTGGCAATTGACTTTCTTTTTTACATTTTTTTGCAAAGCAGAACAGCTAAATAATTTTCAATGAGCATCAATTACAAAGTTCAATATAATTAAGTTGTGAGCTCTATAACAGATAAAAAGATAGTCACGGAGAACCCCTTCAAAGGGAATGTGTTATCAAAAAAAGAGTCATTATTTAAGTCACGTTTTTATGTTAGACACTTTTTTTTTAGGAATTTTTGGTTGTTTTTTTTTACATTTTTCATATCTCTTTCAATATTTTTTAATAATTCTTAAGTCTTGCAGTTTTCACTTTGGCCACTAGGCCTTGTTTGCACTGCTTTAACAGCAGTCAGAGAGATGCTTTACAGTAGCTTAATTTACATAGGAGACTTAAGACTGACTCAGTCCCGTTAACTTTTATAGGAGAGTTTTCTAGTCATGCTCTGTGACCTGGGATGAAGTCACTGTGCAGGGAGTTGAAAGGGTGAACTGTGACTATCTCGTCTTGTGACTGGTGGATCCTGTGTTATCTATTCACACTGGTGTCTCCTTTCAGTTTGACCCTATTTGTGCTGATAATGAGCAGACAACTGAGAATCTTTCTCTACAGAATAGGAAGTCTCAGACTATTATTAGGCTTAGTGGCCAAAGTGAAAACTGCGGGACTTAAGAATTATTAAAAAATATTGAAAGTGATATGGAAAATTAAGAAAAAATATAACCAAACTTTCTTAAAAAATGTGTTGAACATAAAAATGTTAAACAATAAGTCATTTTTGATGACACATTCCCTTTAAGCTTAATAAGCATTAGACTGGAGAAATCATTTAAAGGTCAATTGCACCCAAGTCACAGGTCACTTAGCAGAACTCTGTTTTGCAGTACCTTCCCTCACAGCAGTGGACAAGGAACAAAATTCTTCTTGGCCAGAAGCCAATAGCATCAGTAAGACAGATACAGTACATAACAACTACTGCCTCAATAATAGCACTGGCTGTGATAAGGCAAAAAACATTTTGTATTTATTTTTTAAAAATTGTTTCCTTCTTCCCACTGATTTGAAGTGACATAAGAAACGAGGAGGTTCATCGACATCGCCCTGTCTAATGGATCCCAGCCTGTAAACCTCTAACCACAAACTTCAAAGGAAGGAATTTTGTTTTGAATGGTAACCTCGTTGAGAATTGAGTAGACTACATTCCTGTGTCTCCAGCTCCTCCAAGCTGTGGCATGAACGGGAATGTACTCAAATATAATTACAGATACTACAGGAACATAGGAGTATTCTCGGGTTGACCTCCTGACCGGTGACCTGTGGCCCTCACTAGTGCAAAACATAGTGTGTGATCTCATAGGGAGGAGGAATGCAAAAAATCCATTGAATGTACATGATTGCTGCTGATTGCTGTGAGATCTGGCTCAGTGAATATTTATACATATAAGGAGGGCAGGAAATCAGGCAGTGTCCATGGTCTAACAGCTGAGGGGCCATACGTGACCTAGTCTTTATGTTGATATTGAAGTGGACTGAGTCTCAACCAACCAAATTTCTCATAATGAACTGTTTGGTTTTTTTTAAACTTTTCAATATAGTATTTGTTTTAATTTTTCTATTTTCAACATCTCTGTTTGCAGTCAGTGATGAGAACATTCTTGTTTACTTCCAGATGCTGCTTGACAACTTTTTGCCTGGGCTATGTACCCCCATTCCTGACCAATACGTTTAATGGTGTTTAGTACATTGGGGATTGAAAGATGAATCTTTTCCCCATACTATTTGGTTTACTTTTTTCTTGACACAAAAGCTTTGGTTTTTAAACGAT
>JAODAL010027622.1:0-54623 GCA_025379985.1 Phyllomedusa bahiana | reverse complement strand
GCTGCCCCCTGGGCCCCCCTCTGCCCTGTAAACCGGCCTCCTCCCTTCCCCCCCTCAAAGGGCCCCCGTCTCCTCCACAGGCAGCTTTGACGCTGCCGGGACTTTTCACCCCTGCGGGCCGCCTCCCAAAGTGTTCAGCAGCATTCCCTCCCTGTGCGGCACTCTCCGCTGCCACTGTGTCCCCAGGGAAGGGCTGAACAATTTGAACCCGGGTAAAGCCCCGCCCCCAAGGGGGGGGCCCTAAGGATTAAAGTTTTTCCCGAAACACCTGGGCCCCACAGACAGGGGAAAGGAGGGCCCGGCCCCCGGCTACAGCGGGCGGGGGATCGGTGAGTAAAAGATTTTTGGGCCTGAAAGCGCAGTTGGGGGCCCGGAGCGCGGGCCCCCTTCTTCACTCCCCCTGCCCGGACACAAATTCATTTTAATATGCGGAGGCACCCGGCAGGGAGCACGAGCCCCCCCCAGCAGCCCCCGACACTCGCCACCCCAAAAAGCGGGGCCCTTTGTAGAGCGGGGCCCGGTCGGCTGCGCCGTGCTTACTGTGCGATGGTGAAATAAGCGGGCCCGCTTGAAGCGGGCCCCTTATTTTCTCCGGGCCCAACCCCCAGGGTTCCCGGGTTTTGTACCCCCTGTATGGCGGCCCCTGTTTAAAGAACCTATGGAAAAAGTATTGCCAAATTTCAAAGGGAAAAGGGAGAGACAAGTTCAAAGAACAGTAAAAAAGGCAGAAATAGAGCTGATTGGTTGAGTTAGCGGGGGGGGGGCCCTATCCCGGAAAAAAAAATTTTTTTGTGCGAGCTATTTTGGGTCCCATTGTAGTCAAAGGAGAGTTTGGGGAGGCAAGGGAAAATCCCCAAGCTCGTGGGGCAATGGAAATTAGTAAATAAATTGTTTTTTTTAAAAGTGTAAAAAAATTATTAAAAAAAGATGTAAAACCCTTTTTAAAAAAATCAAAAAAACAATAAAAATCACAAAAAAAGCGTTTTGTCGCCGAGGAACCGGGCGTACACGGGAAATTTCCCGGATTTTGGGAAAATTTTCCGGGAAAATTTAAAGGTAATTCAAATTCGGGAAAGCCCCTTCTCATTGGTCGGCAAAAACCCAAGCCAATCAAAATTGGGGAGCGAAGTGACCCATTAAAAAACTTTAAAAGTAGAAAGGCCCAATCAATAAAAGGCCCGGGACATTTCCCAAATCCCAGTTAAAAAAGGCGAAAAGAGCTGATTGGTTGAATAGCGGGGGCTTGGCTTTCCCGGGCCCAAAATCAGGTGCGAGCTTTTTTGCCCCAATTGTATTTAAAATGGAGAGATGGGAGCAGTGAAATCTCAGCTCCGTGAGGCATGGGAAATTAGAAATAAATTTTTTTTAATTAAGTGTAAAACATGTTTCTTTAAAAGAGCAAAAACCTTTCTTAAAACATACAGAAAAAAAATTTGAAAAACCCAAACACTTTTTTCGGGTCCCCGGCGTTTACTCAGGGATTGCGTTTAATAGAGAATTGAGGGGAAATACAGTAATTCAGATTCGGGAAAGGTTTCATTGGTCGGCATAAACCGGGAATCAGAATAGGAGCAAACAGGGGGACCCATTAAAACCCTAGGGATTTGTATTAACCACTCAAATAAAAAGGGGGGGACGTTCAAAATACGGGAAAAAAAGGAAAAAAAGAGCTGTTTGGTTTGGGCCCCCAGGGCGGAAGTTTTGAATCCACCAATAATAGCTTTTCGTCTATTTTTAGGGGAAAGAAAAGAAGAGGGGGCGATAAAAAAGGGTGCCCTAAAAAGTTTTTTTTTTGTCTAGGGGAAATTTTTTCTAGTACGTGTTTGGGTTTGGGGGGAAAGAGGGGCCCCGCCCTGCTTAGCCAATAAAGCGATTTAAGCTCCCCGAAAAAATAAACAAAAAAAAATTAAATTAATTAAATTCATTTTTTTTTTGTTTATTTTTTTTTCCCCCCATATTATTGTTCTTTTTATTTTAGGTTTCCCCCAACAACTTGGGATTTCTTATCTTTTTGTTTTTCAGCCATGTACAGTTTTATTTAGGTTTGCATTAGAAAACCCTTTTTAAGGTTTTTCCTTTGGGCCCAAAATCCCCCGGGCCTCCTTTTTCTTTGCCTTTTCAAAAACCCAAAGTCGCTTCCCGGAAATTTTTTTAAAATAAATTTTTTTTAAAAGGAAAAAGGTGCCCCCAGTCGGTTGGAAAAAGAAAAGGGGAGGCCCCCCCGCCCAAAAACCCCCCCCCCCCCCAATAAGGTCCTGAATTATTTCCCCTTTAGAAATTATTAAAATTTTTTCCCTTTTATTGGGGCCCTTCTTGACTATAAAAACACGCAAAACCTTTCATAATTTTTGGGGGTTTCATATCTGAAAAAAACCAAAATGGGTTTTTTTCCCCTTTTTTTATGGAAGGGGGAACTGCCCCGGGTTTTCAGGTTGTTTGGGGAGGGTTCTATTCTTAGGTTTTTAAATTTTGGTACTGGGGGCCCATTAGGTTGGGGGGGTTTTGGGCCAAATGAAAGGGGTTTAACGGGTTTTGGGGAATTTGTATTTCCCCCCGGGGGGGAAAAAGTTTAAATATTTTTTTCCCTGTTGTGCCCCGGGGTTTTGGCGACAAACGCGTTGTTAGTGATTTGATTGATTTATAAATTTTAAAAGGTTTTGGGAAGCTCTTTTTTCGTAATGTTTTACATTTTTCCAAGAAAAATTTCCCTAAATGTTGTGTGTTTTTGGGAATTTTTTGGTAGGGGATTTTTTTTTATGTTTTTTTTTAGAAGGGTTTTGAGCCCCCTTTTTCAAAAATTTGTTTTACACGAAATTAAAAATGTTTTTTTTTTTTCATACTCCATCCCAAACGGAGCTAAAAGAGCTGATATTTATTTCTTGGGGCGATCTTATTTATTTTCCTTTAGTTTTAAAATTGATCCACTTTTTCACTACTTTAATCGTTTTTAGACAGCTTTGTTTTTCTCATTATTCATTCTTTCATTTGAAAGAAAAACTCTTTTTTGCTCTTCACAAAACCATGTTTTAATGATTTTCGCTGTTTTCCACCCTGTCTCGTTTCGGAAACACATGTTAGGGGGCAGTCCCTTCTGCCCCCAAAGTCCCGCACTGCCCTCACACACTGGCGGGGCGCAGGGAACTTTTTTACCGCATGTATGAGGCACCTCGGGCGGCGAAATTCTTTTTGGGGCCCCGTTTCCCCCATGCGCCTAAGTTCCGCCCCTGCGCCTCACACACTGGGGGGAGCGCCGGGGCGACTTTTTCACCGCATGCTATGAGAGCCCCTCGGGCCCCCGAAAATACATGAGGCGGGAGTTTTCACATTCCCGGGGTTTCGAAAACGTGTGCTCCGACCCCCGGCGAGCTTCATACATGTCGCCCCCAGTGTTTGGGCCCTCCACTTGGCCCAAAGGGGGGTTTAATGTGGATAAATGTAAGGTTTGCATCTGGGTAGAAAATTTAAACCCAAGGGTCCTTTTGTCCTAGGGGGAGAAAAAATTGGAGAATTTGCTTTTTGAGAAAGATCTGGGGTTTTCTTGTAGTTCAGCTGCCCCTAAGGCAAGTAGATATTGGCGGTTATTAAAAGGGCATGGACCGCGGGCCCAAAGGGTGTAATTTTACCAATTTTATAAAACATTTGGTGAGGGCCTACTTGGAAAAATGCTGTTCAGTTCTTAGGCCCCAGTTTATAGAAAAAAATTTTAATGGAGCCAAAAGAGAGTACAAAGGCGGGGCAAAAAAAAATTATATGGGGAACAGTGCATTTAAGCTATGAGGTGAGGTTTTTTAAATATTGAACTTATTTTAAATCTTGAGAAAAAGATGGCCTTTGGGGGGAAACATGATTTTAAATTTTTTTAAATATAAATGGGGCCCCACAAAAAAAAATATGGGGGGGAAAAATTTTTTTCAGGTAAAGCCCCCTCAAAAAGACAAGGGGGACATTCCCTTTGGCTAGGAAAAAAGTTTTTAATCTCTGTAAAGCTGTAAAAACGGGGGGATAAGGCCCGCCCGAAGGAGTGTTCCCGGCAGGAACGGGTTTGGGGGTTTCAAGAAGGGTTTTTGAAAACTACCTGAAAAATGAAAACAATTTTTAAATTTTGTAATGTTCCTTTTTAAAAAATTTTGGGGGCCTGGCTGGTGGCGGGGTCTTGGGGTCACGAGATGGGGTTTCCCCCGGAGCGGATTGGGTTTTTTGGGCCTTTTAAAGGGTTTTTGGGATACACCTGTGGTAGGCTGGGGTTAAATGTCCTTGCTTTCCCCATCCACCCACATTTTTCCCCCCCCCTTGGTTGAACTTGAAAGGGGCACGTTTTTCTTTTTTTAACCCTTTCTAACCAGTAACTATGTACTGAAGTCACCCAAAAGATAAGATAATTTTTTCTTTCATGGGGAAAAACAAATACAAGATTTATGTCTTTTTGATTTTTTAGTTGTTTTTTCTTTCCTTTTCTTCTCTTTCTTGGGCCTGTGTGCCATGGGGGATTCTTCTAACAACAAAAAAAAATTTTTTTCCCCCGGGAGCTTTTCCCCCAAAGTCCCTTGACTGTTCCACGTACTATTAGTGCATTTTTTGCCCCCAAAAAAATATTGGTGAAAACTTAATTCTAAAAAACTCCTCTATTTGTGTCTAGGGTTTTTTTACTTTTACATCTATTTTCAGTCAGAAACCCAGTGTCCCAGCTTCATTGGTGCCAACATTTTAAATGGTTTTACATTGGGGGGGAAAGTTAAACGGTGGGTGTTTGTTTTGGCCGGGAAAAAAAAAAAAGGCGTCCATGCAGTTCAGCCTATTGTGCTATAAATGTTTTATCCCGAGAAAAGACAAAAAAACCTTGGGGTAGAAACCAATTGTCCCCAGTTTAGGGAAAAAATTTTTTCCCCAAATTCCCAAAGTAGCAATCAAATTTAAAACCCCCGGGTAAAAGAAACCCTTTTCCAGAATTCGGTCACTATAACTTTTTTTTTTTATTATTCCAGAAATGTAAACCGACCCTTTTTCCCCGGGTTTTGGTCACATAATTTGTTATATTATTACATCTTAGAAAAAGTTTTCCCGGCCCTTCTCCGAATCCCGGTCCTATAAACTTGTTATTTTATTTCATCTAGAAATGTAAACCAAAACCCTTCTCCGAATTTCCCGGTCACTTTTAACTTGTTTTTATTTTTTACATCTAGGGAAAAGTATCCAGACCCTTCTCCCGAATCCCGATCACTATAATTTTTTATATTTTTACATCTAGAAATGTCCCCCAGACCCCTTTTCCAGAATTTCCCCGGGCACTATAAATTGTTATATTTTTACATTAGGAAATGTCCCCCGACCCTTTTCCAGAATCCCCGGGCACTAAAAAATGTTTTTATTATTTTAAAACTAGGAAAAGTATCCAGACCCTTTTTCCAGAATCTTTGGTTTACTATAAATTGTTTTTATTTTTTAATTTTAGAAAGGGCCCAGGGCCCTTCTCCAGAATCCCGGTCACTATAACTTGTTATATTATTTAATTTTAGAAAAAGTCTTTCCCGGACCCTTCTCCCGAATCCTGGGCACTATAACTTGTTTATTATTACAACTGGGAAAAAGTATCCAGACCCTTCTCCAAAAATCCTGGTCAACCCATAAACTTTTTATATTTATTACATCTTTGAAATGTATCCAGCCCCCCTTTTTCCCGAATCTCGGTCCCCTAAAAACTTGTTATTTATTACATCTAGGAAAAAGAAACCAGACCCTTCTTTCCCGAAAACCCGGTCACTAAAAATGTTCTATTATTACATCAGGAAAAGTTTTCCCCGACCCTTCTCCCGAATCCTGGTCACTATAAAAATGTTTTATTTTTACATCTAGAAATGTCTCCCGGACCCCTTTTCCCAAGGGAAACCCGGTCACTAAAAACTTGTTATATTATTACATCTAGAAAGTCTCCCGATCCTTCTCCAGAATCCTGGTCACTATAACTTGTTCTAATTTTTTACATCTAGAAATTTTATCCAGGAAACCCCTTTTCCAGAATCTCGGTCACTAAAAATTTTTATATTATTACATTAGAAAAAGTATCCCGACCCCTTTTCCAGAATCCTGGTCACTATAATTTGTTATAAATTTTTACATTAGGAAAAAGTATCCAGGCCCTTCTCCGAAACCCGGGGCACATTTAAAATTTTTATTTTTTTTACATCTAGAAAAGTCTTTGACCCCTTTTCCAGAATCCGGTCACTATTAAATTGTTATTTTTATTACAAACTAGGGAAAAGTTCCCCCGGGCCCTTCTCCAGAATCCCCGGGGCAACTAAAAAAACTTGGTTCTATTTTTAATCTGGAAAATTTTTAAATTCCCCGGAAAACCCCCTCCCGGAAAACCTGGGGCATATAAAATTTTTATTTTTATTACATTAGAAATGTTCCAGAACCTTCTCCAAAAATCTCGGTCAAATAAAAAACTTTTTAAAATTATTACATCTAGAAAAAGTTTTCCAAAAACCCCCCCTTCCCCCCCCGAAATTCCCCCCCCCCCCCCCTTCCCCCCCCCCTATAACATTTAAAATTTATTACCCCCCCTAAAATGTCTCCAGAAAAACCCCTTTTCCAGAATCCTGGTTTACTTAAACCCCGTTCTATTATTACATCAGAAATGTTCCGAACCCCTTTCCAGAATCCCCGGTCCCCTATAACTTTTTTTATTTTTATTTCTTTAGAAAAGTCTTCCCGATCCTTCTCCAGAATCCCCGTAAATTAACTTGTTCTATTTTTACCAAACTAGGGGAAAAGTTTTCCGACCCTTTCTCCAAATCCTGGCACCCAATTTAAAATGTTATATTATTACATCAGGGAAAAGTCTCCAGGGCCCTTCTCCCGAATTTCCTGGTCACCTTTTAACCTGTTTATTTATTAATCTAGAAATGTCTCCAGACCCTTCTCCAAAAAATCCCCTGGGGGCACTATTTTAAATTTGTTTATTATTTCATTTAAAATGTCCCCCAAAACCTTCTCCAGGGAAACCTGGTCCCCTATAAACTTTTTTTCTATTATTTTTTTCTTTGAAAATTTATCCGGGACCCTTTTTTTCCCAGAATTTCCCCGGTCACTAAAAAATTGTTTTATTTTTTACTCTAGAAATGTTTCCAGGGCCCCCTTTTCCAAGAATCCTGGTCATAAAAACTTGTTATATTATTAATCTTTGAAAAGTCTCCAGACCCTTCTCCAGAATTTCCCGGGCCCCTTTTTAAAATTGTTATTTAATTACATTAGGGAAAAGTCTCCAGGGCCCCTTTTCCAGAATCCCCGGTCCCCTATAACTTGGGTTTTATTATTACATCTAGAAAAAGTATCCCGACCCTTCTCCTAGAATCCTGGTCACTATAACTTGTTAATTTTTTTAATTTTCTAGAAAGTATCCAGACCCCTTCTCTTTGGGAAACCTGGTCACCCAGAACTTTTTATATTTTACATCTAGAAATGTCTCCCGACCTTTCTCCAGTATCCCGGTCACTATAACTTGTTAAAATTATTAAAAATCTAGTAAAGTAAACCAGACCATTTATCCCAAATTTTTTTTGTGAATTTCCCCCCCGCCAAGGGGGGGAGTTCCACAGTTCAATGCTCTTACAGGGGAAAAAAATCTCTTTCTTTATCTATGTAGGAAAATTTTTTTCCTCGATGTAGAGGATGCCCCCTTGTTTTTGATTTTCAGTCCCGGGGGTAAAAAAAAGATCTTTGGGGGAGATTTTCTATATTGAACCCTTTGTATATTTTTTTAAAACATAATTTTTTTTTTATGTTTCCCCCAAATTTTAAAACCCAATTTTGCTAATCTTTTGGGGGATTTTAGTCCACCCAAATCCTTTTATTATTTTTATTGCCACCTTTGAAAATTTTTTTCCCCACAGTGCTTTCCCGTGCATGGGTGCCCAAAATGCCCACAATTCCCATATGTGGTTTGACCAGTGAAATTGTATAATGGGAGAATAATGTTCTCCTTTATGTGCATTTTTTGCCCCTTCTAAAAAGCCCCAGATCCTATTTTTTCTTGGCAGCTTTCTGCCTGACACTGGTGCTACGTTAAGTTTACTGTTTCCAAAAATAGGATTCCCAAGTCCTTTTTCCCGTTACTTTCAGCCCCTTTTTTTCTGTATAAAAAGTAATCAGGGTATGGTTCTTGTTTCCCCATGTGCATAACCTGATTTTCAAAACCTCATTCCGTTCTCCCAAAACCATCTTACCCCCTTTAAAAAAAAATTATCCCTATTGTTTTCCTTTTAAACAAGCTTAGTATCATTGCAAAATCGATTTTCACTTAAATCCATGTAAAATCCTTTAATAAAATAAAAAAATGGGGGCCCAAATCTCCCTTTTTCCCCCCACTAGTAACGGGGAACCCAACTGAGTATTTCCAAAATACCCCCCCCCCCTTTGTTTTCTTCATTTTGGGCCAGTTACCCCTTTTTGAATATTGGCCCACATTTCTATGCGCCCCAAACTTTAGGACATACCCAGTTAATACAGTCCCAATAGTAAAAATAGGCGCCTGTCTATCACTTATTATTTCCCTTGGACAAAAGCGGGGTATCCCCCTAAAAACCCGATGATTTGTCTATTTTAATCTTCTTAAGATGGAGCTGCACTTCTTCCTGGGTTAGTCAAGAAGCATTTAAGGTGGAGTTTACCTCATCTCTCTGCTCATCAATATGAAGGTCATTTTCCTTAGTAAAGACAGTAGAGAATTTTTTTTTAATAGGTTTGCTTTCTCCTCATTCCCTTACAATACCCTTTCCCCCTATTTTTAAAAAGAACTTTTATATAGTTTCAAATTATTTTGGGGGTTCTTTTACTCTCTTTGGTAAACGCCCTTTTCCCTCTCCAGCTTTTCTGCTTTTTATTATTTTTTTTTTTCAATTTTTTTTCCTTATAGCTTTTTGTCCCTTTTTCACTGCCTTTCCTTTTTAAGGGGGCTAAACGTTCCTTTTTTTTTTCTTATTCCCCCTTTACATTTCTGTTGATCCAACTTTGGGGTTTTTCCTGTTGAAATTTAATTTTTAAATTTCCAAAAAGGGGTTATGTACCTTCACAGTGGGGCATAAGATGTTTTTAAAGATTCCCATTTTTATCGGGTTCGGGTTTTTTTTAAAAAGGCTTTGGTCCCAGTCAATGAAATTTTAAGGGGCCCCCTTTTTAAAGACTGAGATTAGCCTTCCAGAAATTTAATGTTTTTGTGGCTCCTCAACAAAATGCTTTATTAAAGGATATTTGGAAATGTATTATATTGAGGTTACTATTTCCCAGGTGCCTCCCAACCTGAACCTTTGTTACTCTGTCAGGTCTATTAGTGAATATTAAGTCCCGAAAAGGCCCTTTTCCCCTTTGTCGGTCCCCGCACCAGTTGGGAAATGAAAAATTTTCTTTTTTTATTTACCAAAAAAAACCGTTTCTTTTTATGAGAGTCACAGGTTTCAGATTCCCAGTTTATCTCTGGGTAGTTGAAGTTGCCTGTAATAACAACCTCATTATGACTAGCTGCCTCATCTGTTTGCCTGCTATATTTGTGGCCTATAACAGACCCTAATAGAATTTTATTGATGATTCCACATGCTCATTTCCTGTATCTATATCTTTCCACAGTGATGTTTTTAGACAGGATGCATCTCCATTACTTTCTTACTCCCCACCTATACATAAAGAATACAGTCTCCCCCCTTCAGTTTTTTTAGGATCTCTTCTAAATAAACTGTGACCCTGTAAGTTAACTGCCCAGTTGTAGGTCTCTTCCAGCCATGTCTCAGTTATCCCCACTATGTCATATTTTTCTTCAGCAATAAATAGTTCTAGTTCATTTATTATATTGATGTTTCCCTAATAATGGAGTCTCCAGCTACCAGCACCTGTTTACCCTGACCTGTGCTCCTATCCCCCACCTTACTGGAGCAGATAGGGGTAGTGTCTTGCTGCATCAGCACTATTTATGAACTGATGCTTCAGATCATACGCACTCTCCATATTCTCATAATTCTTGGACAAGTTCAAGGGGTTGTCTGACTCCTTTAAAAATCCCATATTATAGAGGTTTTCTCATCATGCTGTTTCACAGAGCAAAAACCAGCTTCAGACTTACATTTTCTGGTCAGGATGTGGGCGGTTCTATAGCAGTGATTGACATATCAGCTCTGCTTATCCTAGCTGAGCATGTTACAGTGATATGAGTGCTGGAGATTTATAATCTGTAGTGCAAAAAGCTACAGAGCTCTAATGGTTCAAAATGTGTAATTTACTTAGGTTAACAAGCTCCTGTGCTAGAGATAAGACTCAGCAGGGAGTGACTCACTATGGTCAAACAACAGCATGGAGCTATCAGATAAGAGAAAGAAGAGAGAGAGGTGGTCAGTATCCAAAATAAACTTGTGTACACTACCAGTAGATAAGATCTACTGAATAGAGGAACATCACAACAGCACAGTATTTTCTAATAATTTTCATTAACCTTACCCTACATGTTAAAAGCTAATCATTGTAGTAAAAAAAAACTTTTAAGCTGTAGGTGACAAAAGGAAAAAAGCAACCTGTCCTTACCCTCCTGCTTTCCTCTGTCCTAGTGCTGGATCTCTCCAGTCTTCCGTTTACACTCACTTGTCACTCAATTACATCGTCATTCGGAGCTGTTCACCACCAAACTGTGATGTAATTGAATGGGACGTGACCCCTGGAACTGCTGTTTAGTTAATTGTCCATCTATACTGAACCTACAAAAATGGCTGAATTTAGTTTGGCGTCCCAACCCCTGGGATCTTCGTACATTACCAGATCCCCTATCAAAGACACATTTGTGAGATGTGGCCACACATGCCTAGGGTCCTCTCCCCGGAACTCTGTGGAACTGGCAGAGTCAGCTAAGCTAAAAATTCTCCAAGCTTTGAGAAAAAACTTCACACTCGTCTGTCAACATGTCAGGACCGCTCAGCGAGCGGGAAGTGGATCCACCGGTCACCGCTAGGAGTTGGCGTAACCTACGCCGGGAGCGGAGTCTAAGGGACCCTTGTCTTCAACCAGAAGCCCGGCGCATGGCAGGACCAGGCTTTCTGCGGTAGGCGCGGACACTCATAAGTGCCGAGCGTGGAACTGGAGTAGGCAGGACACCAGAGCGTAGAACCGGAGCAGGCAGGACTGACTAGGCAGGACTGACAAGGCCAGAGCGGATACGTAGTAGCTACAGAACCGACAGAGAGAACGCTAGCAAACGCACACCGACATTGGTAATGCAGGGAAACCAACAACTGGGCGCCGATGGCAGGAAGGGGTATCCCTATAAAGACCGTGCCCCAAGGCCATAGGTGGAAAGGTGCCCCAAGGCCATAGGTGGAAAGGGTACTGGTCCTTTAAATCTAAGAAAGCTGCTCGCGCGCCCCTAGTGCCCGGCCGAGATAGTGCAGGTAGAAGCAGAGACTGCCGCATGCCGACTGCAAGGAGGAACCAGACGCGGCTAGGAAAAGTTGTGTAAAAAACAGCGCCAAGCGCAATGCCGGGGCTGGCGGTGCCTGGAGTCCGGGCGTTGGACCGCAGCGTGCAGCATTACACCACATCTGCATCCTTCCACCTCAGTTAGGGTCCATCCACACGACAAACATTTTCAGTTGTTTTTTGTTGCGGATTCTGATTTTCAAATCTGTCAAAAAAGGACTGTAAGCCACCCCCATAGACCATGGACCGTGTAGTCCACACGGCTTGGATTTTTTTGAGGTAAGAAGTCAAAACCACAGGTTTTACAAACAAACTTGGAACATGTTCATTCTTCCACCATAGTTGTAAAAAAAAAAAAAAAACATGTCCCAATCATTTATATGTTGGATCCGCGTGCGAAATCCCATAAAGATGAATGGGACTAATTTTTTTTACTGTAAATTAGGCGAAAAAAACCTAAAATCCACATTGAAAACCAAGTCAAAAAACTTGTCGAATAACGCGGTTTAGGATTGAGAATCTAAGTATTTTGACATGTGTTATTTGGACGTACCCTTAGGGCCATCAGGGAAGGTGAGTGGTAGGAGCCCCATAGGTCCCAAATAGCGTGGGCTTCCTGGACATGTTCCCTCTGTATACTATCTCTAATGGAGCCCTGGTTAAAGTTGTCATGTTTTTATATATTTCTTTTGGATTAGAAGCTGGTGCAATCGTCTCCTTTGCTAGAGGCAAACAGAAGGTACATTAAGGCTCTATGCTTCTCTGTGGGGGCCCTATTACTTAGTACAAGGAATGTTATTTTGGACTTTATGTTTTTTGCCTCATCTAATGAGATTTCCTATAATTGGACATCTTAATACTTCTGCTCTTAGAAATGCTGACTCATGAATCCTTCCCTAGGAAAGGGTTAACTGTGATCCATTGAAATACTTCATCTCCTTAATAAAACCCCTCCAACTCTTCACTTTAAGTAACCAATCATGTCTTTGAAGTGAACTGGAAACCCAAGGTCTAAATCTCCGATTGATGTTGATTAGTCCTAATCAGCCTCTAATGCTTCTCTCAAATCCTATTTAAGTGAGAACGGACCGTGGAAGGACATCATTAATGGGAAAGGGGCATTTAAAGTCACAGTAACCTCATTAATAGTTCCAGCCAAAAGTTTCCCTAACATTTCAAACAGGTGCAACATTTCCGTCCTGAATCAGAGTTCTTATAAATGCTAATTTTATGGGTCCAAAAGACAGTTTTGAGCAAGAAATTGTGTGAATTCCTGTAGATTCTGATGGGAATAGAAGTCACAGAGGTTGCTTCAGGATTCTGAAAACTTTTTGTTGCAATTTGACAGGGTCATGTGTAAGTGGGTACATAGCCCCAGATATACCAGTCCCTTCTATTATTAATGGCAGGAATTCTCTGCTTATTAGGCCAGCAGGAGTCTCTGTGTTAGATCTGTCTGTGTTAGTATAAAGTGATTGAATGGCAACTGCTCAGGATCATTGCTTGCCAGCTGGCCTGGCTGTGCACCTAAGCTTATTAGGTCTCTATAAAGCTCACCTGACAATGGTCTTCTGCTTGCAGAGTATAGAAGTTTGGATCTTGTCTAGTATGGTTGTGTGTTATTGTTCTTTCTTGTACTCTCTTGTCTAGTTCAGTTGTTTCAGCAAAAGTATTTTCATGTCTCGCTTGTTTTCCTAGTTTTTTTTAGTTTTTTTAGAAAACACTGCAAGCAAAGGTAACAATTTTACTTTGATTTCAGGCTCAATCTCCCCAACCACTCTCTTACAATGAACTACCGTTTTTAATAACATCTTTTGCTTCATGCATTTAAATTTTTACTTGCAATTTTTTTTCTGTTTTAGTTCTGCAGATTCTTGTCCTGCAACTGAATTGTTACTGTTTTGCTCCTGGTTTTGGGACAATCTTTTTCTTCTTGTATACTACAAAATTCAAGCTGTTTTCACATTCCTTAACAGCTCAGTGTGTTATTAGGCTGATTCTCAAGCAAAACATCATTGGTTCGAATCGAGGAGCAGCCATGAAGAAGATTCCCAAGAAAAGAGAAGCAGCATCATTCAGCTCATCGATGGCGTCTCTGGGCCAAGAAAATTGCCAAACTGCATCATGTGAGGCCCTGACAGATGGAAGAATATGGATGAAGTCTGTCCAAAGCCAAGAGGTGATGTCCAGGGGAAATATCAGAGTCAACAAGTCGCTTATCACAATGTCGATCAGTTCTAATACGACAGACACATTGGAGGTGGCTCGTAGGTTTCAGAAAAGTGAGGTCACAGGTGTCCAAGCAAGCCCCGGGCAACACACATTACACAGGTCTGGAATGATGACCTGAGAAATGGGGAAGAAGCCTCAGCTTCAGTATTATCATGAGTAGCATTGGCTTGAGTTTGTAAACAAGTAAAAAAAAGTGTACAGTAGAAGACTGGAAACAAGTGATTTGGAGCGATGAGACAAAAGTCAATAGACCGGGCTCTGATGGGGCAATGGGTTTGGTAGAAACAAGGGAAAAGAGGGCTAATGGATCGAGAAGCTGGAAGACCTGTCAAGTTCGATGGAGGAAGCCTGATAATCTGGGGTTGTCCAACAGCCAAAGGCATTGGGTATTTGACCAGGATTACTGGTGATCTCAATGCTGAGCTATATGTTCTACAAGATGAGTTACTTCATACACTCGAGTACTATGGGTGTTAAAGAATGACATAGTGTTCCAGCGGGACAATGACCTGAAGCAAACATCGAGATTGGCGATTAAATGGTTCAATGACAATAAAGTAGAGTTTCTGGATTGGACCCCACAGTCCCCAGATCTCAACCCAATCCAACACT
The DNA here is from genome assembly GCA_025379985.1 of Phyllomedusa bahiana. Lineage (NCBI taxonomy): Eukaryota > Metazoa > Chordata > Amphibia > Anura > Hylidae > Phyllomedusa > Phyllomedusa bahiana. The sequence goes on along the minus strand of JAODAL010027622.1, from coordinate 40,331 downwards.
TGTGCATAGAGTTGAAGAAAAAGCTGTATTCATACCCAAGTCCAGTCTGCACCAACATTGGAAATGTGTAGAAGAGACCGGGGAGCAGATTTCGGTCAAGACCTGCTTGAATCTGATCCAGAGCCCAGAAGGATTCATGCAGAGCTGAAAGCCAAAGGGGGATTTACCAAATACTAGATGTAGAGACGTGTCGCACCACAACCGTATGATTCTACGCGTTTATGACTAGAGGACGGCAAAACTAGGCGCATTGCTTCTGGGACAGGCAGACCAAGTTACAAGTGATTTACTTGAGCCTGAGTTGTCACAGTGGAACTAGACAGCGCTAAATCTATGACCCGCAGTAGAACAGGTTCATACATTCTAGCACATTCTACACTGCTTTAAAGCTATTTAGAACTGGCCTCTTTGTGCCTAGATTACACATGTTGCCCTTGTTGTTTGTCTAGTTTCTGTTGGGCCCTGCCTGGGACTTGCTGGTTCCTAAAGCTACTTGCTGTATTAAGGTCAGTTGTAACTGAAGGACATTTTTTATGGAACAGATGTAAGGGTTATGTCAGGGATACGGGTTCTGGTTAGGAGTAGTCATAAGGCAAGCTTTTGAGGTATAGTTTTAGGGTCAGTAATCATTACAACTCTTCTGTTCCTGGAGTATATAAACATCTCCACCAAACTGTGCACCTGTCTTCATCCACAAGCTGTCCGTTTGCTGAATAATCTAGTGGTGAGTCTTTCTATTGATACGCTTCATATTGTCTTGCCATGTAACTGCTGGTGAACTTCTTGTGGTGCTTGTCATTTAGAGTCCACCTGCTTCCTTACACCTTCCTGTTTTAGTCCAGTTTTCTGTGCTCTTTTTTGTTCCACCTGTGTTTAGTCTTTTATTGGGGGCAATGTGTGTTAGGTCCCCACCCCACCCATTGGCACCATCCTTATTGCCAATCCATAACTCCAGCAAGACTTGCCGCTGGAGGCAGATACCATCTGCTACACAAGGAAGAAAACCTACTGTCCACTCTGACCCTCTTGCTTATAGGAGGTCTCACACTATTCTCTACACATCTGGGCTCTCTCTCTCTTCTCTAATAATTTAGTGAGTCAATGTGGCACAGTAGGTTGTCCTGAAAGCGAAGAATGATTTGGTGTAACCTGACTTGGTGGGTCCCACCCTCCCTCTGCAAAGATTGAGGTCCCTGTCTCCAATATATAGTCATGTCTGTTCAAAAAAGTTAATTTGTCCATCTGCAACATCTGAGAAGTTCCGGAAAACTCCTCTTACATGTAAATGAGTGGAGCTGACAGAACATGTGATGAATTGCGGGAAGGTTTGGGGACCCCAACAAGCTGCCTAGTCTTGGAGTCATAGAAAGTTCTAGGGCAACAAATTGATTTTGCCCCAGATGCAAAAAAGGTGAGCTACGGTTTTGCTTTTGGGGTAACATTTCAATGGTGTAAATGATGATATAGAACAGCCTCTAGCCCGAATCTCATCTGCAGGTTATATACTCCTGTAAACACCTGCCTAAATTGTGTTGCCCTGAGGCCTCCACTATCCTGCCCCATCATGGTTATCCATGCTAAATGGTATGATGTTATTTGTGAACTGCATAGAATTATCATTTGGACACTATAGAGCACCATTAGTTTGACTCACATCATGTGTGGTTTCTTTTAATCATCTATAAAATGCTGTTATATTCCACAGCGATGTACAGAGATGGTCAACACTCACATCGCTCCCTGTCCCCATTGGGACCCACAGTCTAAATTCCAGATGAACCTATGAAACACAGAAACAAACCCACACAAATACAGGAAGAACATGCAAACTTCTTGCACATGTTGTCTTTGGTGGGATTTAAAACTAAGAACCCAGCGCTGCAAGACAAAAGTACTAACCTCTGAGCCATCATGCTGTACTGTGCTAACCACTGAGCCACTGTGCTGCACTGTGCTAACCACTGAGCCACTGTGCTGCACTGTGCTAACCACTGAGCCACTGTGCTGCACTGTGCCGCCCTCTGAGCCATCATGCTGTACTGTGCCGCCCTCTGAGCCATCATGCTGTACTGTGCCGCCCTCTGAGCCATCATGCTGCACTGTGCCGCCCTCTGAGCCATCATGCTGCACTGTGCTAACCTCTGAGCCATCATGCTGTACTGCATAGTTGCCAACTTTTGAAAGTGAAAAAGCAGGAGATTCTAGTGGGCGGCGCGCGTAGCGCGCCGCGGCAAAAATTTGCATGGACACGCCCATCTTGTCGGTATGCCACGCCCCTTCAAAAAGCCACACCCACTCCACCTAACTGCATAACGGCTTTGGAAGAAAGCCAAGTAGATGCCCCCTCTGTAGCCAGGTAGAGCCAAATTTGTAGCCAGGTAGATGCCCCCCTTTGTTAGCCAGGTAGGTGCCCCCCCTTTGTTAGCCAGGTAGGTGCCCCCATCTGTTAGCCAGGTAGTGCCCCATCTGTTAGCCAGGTAGTGCCCCCATTGTTTGCCAGGTAGTGCCCCCAGTGTTTGCCAGGTAGTGCCCCCATCTTTTTGCCAGGTTGTGCCCCCTCTGTTGCCAGGTTGTTGCCCCATCTGTTAGCCAGGTAGTGCCCCCATCTGTTAGCCAGGTAGTGCCCCCATCTGTTTGCCAGGTAGTGCCCCCTCTGTTGCCAGGTAGTGCCCCATCTGTTAGCCAGGTAGTGCCCCCATCTGTTAGCCAGGTAGTGCCCCCATTGTTGCCAGGTAGTGCCCCCATCTTTTAGCCAGGTAGTGCCCCCATCTGTTAGCCAGGTAGTGCCCCCATCTGTTAGCCAGGTAGTGCCCCCTTTGTTGCCAGGTGGTGCCCCCTTTGTTGCCAGGTAGGGCCCCCAGTGTTGCCAGGTAGTGCCCCCATCTGTTAGCCAGGTAGTGCCCCCATCTGTTAGCCGGTATGCCCCCATCTGTTAGCCAGGTAGTGCCCCCTTTGTTGCCAGGTAGTGCCCCTTTGTTGCCAGGTAGGGGCCCCCTCTGTTGCCAGGTAGTGCCCCCATTGTTGCCAGGTAGTGCCCCCATTGTTGCCAGGTATTTCCCCCATTGTTGCCAGGTTTTGCCCCCTCTGTTTCCAGTTAGTGCCCCCCTCTGTTAGCCAGGTAGTGCCCCCATCGTTAGCCATTTAGCCCCCTTTTGATGCCAGGTAGTGCCCCCATTGTTGCCAGGTGATGCCCCCATTGTTGCCAGGTTTGTGCCCTCTCTGTTAGCCAGGTAGAGCCCCCTAAAGCTAATAAAAATAACATAATAACATCCACTTACCTCACCAGGCTCCTGCAGCGGGCCCTCCTGCCCATCTCTTTAGCGGCGCAGGGGGAAGTGAGAGCAGCCGCGCGTCACTCCCCTTGCAGCCGCGCGTCACTTCCCCCTGCGCAGCTGATCTGTAGCACGGCGCACCCCACCGGCGCCGGACATACAGGGGGAGGAGGGAGGAGGAAGCGATCCCTCCTGCCTCCTCCCCGCACAGTGAGACCCCGGGCGGGGGAGGGGCCACTGCGGGCCTTCACCCGCCGTAGGAGCGGTCCCCGCGGCGCAAGAGTAGCGCACCAGCGCTACTCTTGCTCGCGGTAATTTAAAGACCCCCCCGCCTGCAGGCGGGGGGGGAGGGAAAGCCAACTCCCCCGGGAGGGCGGGGGGCCCCCCAAATAGCGGGACCCCCCGCCAAAAACGGGGGGTTTTTTGGATTAATGCTTTTTGTGTAACCACTGAGCCGTCATGCTGTACTGTGCTAACCTCGACCCCATCATGCGACTGTGCAAACCACTGACCACTATCTCACTGTCCCCGCCCCGACCCCTCATGTGCACTGTCCCGCCCCTGACCACATGCTGCACGTGCAAACCACTGAGCCATATGGGCACTTGCCCCCTCTGAGCCATCATGCGGTGCAACCCTGAGCCTCATGCCCCTGGCTAACCACGGACCAAAAGCTCACGGGGCCCCCTCTAGCCAAAGCTGTACTGTGTAACCTTGAGCCTCATGCTGCACTGTGTAACCACTGAGCCACTATGCTACTGTGCTAACCTTGACCCATCAGCTGTACGTGAACCTTTGAGCCACATGCTGCACTGTCTAACCACTGGCCACTATGCGCAGTGCAAACTCTGACCCCTCATGTGTACTGTGCTAACCTTGACCCAACAGCTGCACTGGGCTAACCACTGAGCCACATGCTGCTGTGCTAAGCTCTGACCATCATGCTCACTGTGCCCCCTCGACCATCATGCTCATGTGCCACCCCCCTGAGCCAATGCTGCACTGGCAACCTCTGGCCATCATCGCACGGCTAAACCCGAGCCACTTGCTGAAACTGGCAAAGCCTGAGCCTCATGTGCACTGTGCCGCCCTTGACCATATGGCCGTGCTAACCTCTACCCATCATCCCCTTTTGAAAACCCGGGCCAACCCAAACTGGCCCACTTCCCCTGCAGCCTTGCCGCCCCTGACCATCAGGGCCCGGGGCCCCCCTGTCCCCGCCCTTTCCCCTTAGCCATTCACCCCCCCACCCACTGTCCCTTTAACCCCTTGACCCCATCATGCGCACTGTCCCCCTCTGGCCATCATGCTGCCTGTCCCTCTGAGCCATCATGCTGTACTTGCTAACCACTGAGCCACTATGCTCCCAACTGTGCCCCCCCTTGAGCCATAACGCACCGGCCGCCCTTGAGCCATCTGTGCACTGTGCAAACCACTGAGCCACTATCGCACTGTGCTAACCCTGGCCAATGGCCTAGGGCCGCCCCTGACCCATCAGTTTACTGTTAACCCACGAGCCCCGGCTCCCCTGCTGCTTCCTGTATTGCTCTCATTTTTGATCCGTAGCACCTGTGGGGTATAAATGAATACTAATGGAGAGTAAATTTAGGTTAACCGTGATATCACAGCTATTTTTTTAACTGTTCATAAATCGCAAAAAAACCATTAAAAGGCAATGATGAAGCTGGTATAACTTTCATTGCTGTGATATATCGAGAGCCTTATCAGTCAGGTTTAGCTTTACTTCCTCCATATGGCACTTTTATTAGGGACATACTTTGACAGTATTACTTTCCATTTACTTCCCAGAAAGTGTCCAAAATCGGCCAATAACGCGTGACTACAGAGGCCCCGATAGCTGTGGTGCCCTGGGTCATGGTGCTCCATGTACCTGATTGCACAATAGGTGTCCTAACACGTATTTCAACAAGCCATTACCTCTCCTGCAGCATTAGCCCGGCTCTATGTCACCGGCAATAGGGCATTTTCAACACGTTAGCCTCTGGTGACCTCTTCCATGTATCTTGTCAGTAGAGCAGGTTCTTGAGAAGTTCACAGGGACAGTGTGAGAGTTTTGGGTTGAATGAAGATGACCTAAGTTAAAAAAGCCCCATATTTCACTAGTCTCCCTTAACACCTTGTACTGTTAATGAGTGAGTCATTGTGCAGACCCTGGGTGACCTGAGATCCTGCCAGGAGCTGACCTGTTACTGGACAATGGGGTGATGAGAGCAGATGAATGCCTGGCTAACCAGAAGAACTGGCCGAATGGAAAACACTGAGGTTGCTATATATAATATTCAAGATTAGGTATCCGGGACTGAATGATAAAAGTGGTATGTACCTGTGGGGCACAAGTTCCTGTAAATCTGGGCTTGTCTATATAAGTAGCACATACAGCAATTTTATTTATGGCATTGCATATAAGAAACAATGGTAATACTATATGAGCACGATGTGACGGTATTATTTAAGTGCTATATGACAGTACTAGAAGTTCCAGGTTAAATAAAAAGGTTTATGAGCTTACATATAATATTAAACTCTCTTATATTTCTACCTTGCTTTACCTGGACTTCTACTTTGCTGAACCTGACACCTCTTTTTTTTTTTCCATACTACACCTGCTGACAATTGGCAATCACATGTTGTGAATTTCCATGAAACTTACAGCAGTGTATAGACCACAGGATCGGAGGATTATGAGGAGCAGCAAAGTAGAAAATGTATCAAAACCTGAAAAGCATCTTAAAGTATAATGCTGCCATATTGCCTTATTACATAGTGACTGTATGACGGTAGTATGTGTGCACTGTGTGATACTTCTATCTGCCGCTGCATGATGCTATTATATTACCTCCATATGGCACTACAGTATAGAGATTGCATGGCACTGTAATATAAATATTGTATGGCACTACAATATAGGTGTGGTATGGCACTGCAGTATAAACATGATATTGCACTACAATATAGACGCTGCATGGCATTGTAATATAGACATGGTATGGCACTACAATACAGACACTGTATGACATTGTAACATAGACATGGTTTGGCATTACAATATAGATACTGCATGGCACTAGAGTATTGACTTTGGTTGGCACTGTGATATAAACATTGGAATGCACTAGAATATAGACACTGCATGACACTGTAATAAAGACATGGTATGACACTATAACATAGATACTTTATGGCACTGTAACATAGACATGGTATGGCACTACAATAAAGACACTGCATGGCACTGTAATATACACATTGTATGGCACTATGATATTGACATTGCATGGGACTACAATATAGACATGGTATGGCACTACAATATAGACATGGTATGGCACTACAATATAGACACTGCATGATGTTGTAATATAGACATGGTATGGCACTACAATATAGACACTGCATGATGTTGTAATATAGACATGGTATGGCACTACAATATTGAGACTGCATGATGTTGTAATATAGACATGGTATGGCACTACAATATAGACACTGCATGATGTTGTAATATAGACATGGTATGGCACTACAATATTGATACTGCATGGCACTACAATTTAGACAATGGATGGCACTGTAATATAAACTTTGGATGGCACTACAATATAGACACTGCAAGGCACTGTGATATAGTCATGGTATGGCAAAACAATATAGACACTGCATGATGCTGTAATATAGTCATAGTATAGCACTACAATATACACACTTCATGGCACTACCGTATAGAAATTGTATGACACTACAAAATAGACATGTTATGGCACTATAATATAGACACTGCATGATGTTGTAATATAGACCTGGTATGGCACAATACTACAGACACTGCTTGGCACTGTAGTAAAGTCATTGTATAACACTACAATATAAACACTGCATGGCACTGTAATAGATATTGTACAGCAATGTAATATAAACATTGTATGGTACTACAATATAAGCAGAAAACTACAATTACAAAACCATACGCCTTCAGGCTAAAATATAACTTTTATTTGAAATTGCTAATAAAAAGGACCTAGACAAGTCCCTTTAAACCCCTAAGACTAATAAAACCTAGGGAAAAGTGGGGGTACCGGCCTGAAGAAGGGCGACCCCACTCAGGAACCTACTCCTACCAAACCCTAAACGACCCCTAATCTATTTACTACAACAATACAAAAACAAACCATAAAAGTGTAACCCAATAGTGAAAAATAAATAAAGCCACCAAAAAGAGCAAGCCAAACCTATAGATATAGTAGGGATACTACAATAGATAAGCACAATAATATATGCTATAAACCACACTCATATGTGTTCCATGTACGTTCCGACGCGTTTCCCCCGGCAACAATAAATCGGGTTCATCAGGGAACAAACCGAGATATATAACAAAGATATTACACAAAAATAAAAAACATACGTCCCTTTAAGAAGAATAGCCGATAAACGATGGTGCTGCCTGATAGCTGGTACTGGGGTCCACGATGTTAAATATAGAACCGAGTAACGGGTATTGGCCATTCTTCTTAAAGGGACGTATGTATTTTATTTTTATTTTTGTGTAATATCTTTGTTTAATATCTCTGTATATGGAAACCATAACTCTCTGAAAAACTGGTGATTGGTTCAGATGCCCTTAAAATCCCTAATGAAGATTAAAGGGAATAAAGCAGAAACTAATCCAGATAAAGCTCATCCTTCCATATAACATCAGAGAGAGAGAGAGAGAGCTGCTGGAAGATGGAAATCCATAGACCGCCAACCACTGCATGCACCTCACTAATACATGTAAGAGCAGTACAGGACCTGTAGTATCGCACTGTACTGTAGAGAGGCGCTATAGACAGCCAATCACTGCATGCACCTCACTAATACATGTAAGAGCAGGACAGGACATGTAGTATCGCACTGTACTGTAGAGAGGCGCTATAGACCGCCAATCACTGCATGCACCTCACTAATACATGTAAGAGCAGTACAGGACATGTAGTACTGCACTGTAATGTAGAGAGGGACTACTAGACCACCAATCACTGCATGCACTGTACTAGTACATGTAAGAGCAGTACAGGACATGTAGTACCGCACTGTACTGTAGAGAGGGGCTATAGACCGCCAATCACTGCATGCACCTCACTAATACATGTAAGAGCAGTACAGGACAGTGTAGTACCGCACTGTACTGTAGAGAGGCGCTATAGGACCGCCCAATCACTGCATGCACCTCACTAATACATGTAAGAGCAGTACAGGACATGTAGTACCGCACTGTACTGTAGAGAGGCGCCATAGACCGCCAATCACTGCATGCACCTCACTAATACATGTAAGAGCAGTACAGGACATGTAGTACCGCACTGTACTGTAGAGAGGCGCTATAGACCGCCAATCACTGCATGCACCTCATTAATACATGTAAGAGCAGTACAGGACATGTAGAACCGCACTGAACAGTAGAGAGGCGCTTAGACGCCCAATAAATGCATGCACCTCACTAATACATGTAAGAGAGTAACAGGAAAATGTAGTACCACACTGTACTGTAGGGAGCGCCATAGACCTCCAATCACTGCTTTGCACCTCACTAATGCATGTAAGAGCAGTTCAGGACATGTAATACAACATTGTACTGTAGAGAGGTGCTATAGACCACCAATCACTGCATGCACCTCACTAATACATGTATGAGCAGTACTGAACATGTAGCACTGCACTGTACTGTAGAGAGGCGCTATAGACCGCCAATCACTGCATGCACCTCACTAATACATGTAAGAGCAGTACAGGACATGTAGTACTGCACTGTACTGTAGAGAGGCGCTATAAACCGCCAATCACTGCATGCACCTCACTAATACATGTAAGAGCAGTACAGGAGATGTAGTACCACACTGTACTGTAGAGAGGAGCTTTAGACCACCAATCACTGCATGCACCTCACTAATACATGTAAGAGCAGTACAGGACATGTAATACCGCACTGTACTGTAGAGAGCCGCTATAGACCCCCAATCACTGCATGCACCTCATTAATACATGTAAGAGCAGTACAGGACATGTAGTACCGCACTGTGCTGTAGAGAAAAAGATTGGTTGGATGAACTATCAATCAATTATGGCATCAATCACATCTGCCATAGATCAGCAGTGTCTGTGACATTGTATGCTGAGTGTGGTCTCGTGGTACAATGTCCCAGGAAATATAGTATATTGAAAGTATTGCATCCTGAGGCCATTGTAATTTGATTGACTACTGTGTATCTGCATAATGTAGGCTGTGTATACTACTGCTACTAATAATAGTATTATTTGGCAGTTGTATGGCAGCATTGTTTAGTACTATTATGTGTGCATTATGTAGGCAGTGTATACTACTGCTACTCCTCACTATAGGGCAGTATTGCTTATACTATTATTTGGCAGTTGTATGGCAGCATTGTTTATTACTGTTATATGTGCATTATGTAGGCAGTGTATACCACTGCTGCTCCTCACTATAGGGCAGTATTGCTTATACTATTATTTGGCAGTTGTATGGCAGCATTGTTTATTACTATTATGTGTGCATTATGTAGGCAGTGTATACTACTGCTACTCCTCACTATAGGGCAGTATTGCTTATACTATTATTTGGCAGTTGTATGGCAGCATTGTTTAGTACTATTATGTGTGCATTATGTAGACAGTGTATACTACTGCTACTCCTCACTATAGGGCAGTATTGCTTATACTATTATTTGGCAGTTGTATGGCAGCATTGTTTATTACTGTTATATGTGCATTATGTAGGCAGTGTATACTACTGCTACTCCTCACTATAGGGCAGTATTGCTTATACTATTATTTGGCAGTTGTATGGCAGCATTGTTTATTACTGTTATATGGGGCATTTTTGTAGGCAGTGTATACCATGCTGCCTCACTATAGGGCAGTATTGCTTATACTATTATTTGGCAGTTGTATGGCAGCATTGTTTATTACTATTATATTTGCATTATGTAGGCAGTTTATACCACTGCTGCTCCTCACTACTTGCAGTATTGCTTATGCGGCATTCTTACTATTACTTGTTGTATGGCAGTATTAGTCTTTTCATGGGCTTCCTTGTGTTTGGAGGATCATTATAACTTATTGGGGGAATCATTGTTGTGTAGAAGCGCCGGTCTGAATTGTAAGTGTGCCGCTATTTACATTTATTACCAAGGCCTCCTGCACTGGTCGTAGTTGCAGGCAGCCATGAGAATGTCCATAGCAGTTGCCGCCCAGCTTCCTTCAGACCCTGATTGACCTATAGACTGTGTTCTCCCACTGCTACCATGGGGCGACATGTATGAACGGGGCTGCGCCAGTATTCTGGGCTGCTTTCAGCCTATAGCCCTGAACTATAGATGTATGAGGAGTCACACTCCACACTTTGGCGCAATCGGCGCCCACCATAGTTTCTATTCACTGACATGGTATTTAATATATCAGTAAGCCTGGCCCGAGCTGTCAGGAAGTCTGTGGAGTGTTTTCTACTTTTTTACTATGCGGCACAGATAGGCTTAGCGCCAGGATGACACTTACAATCCGCCTGTATGTACGACCTGCAGAAGAACAGGTTGATACATACTGAATTCTACACTGCTAGAAAGCTATTTAGAACTGGCCTCTCTGCCCCAAAGTACATACATGTCGCCCATAGTCTCTGTCTGAGACGGTGTCAGTCTTTACTGCAGCTCTAGCATTCTATTCATCAACCAGGAAGCTCAGGATGAGCACCTATCTGCAATGTGATAAATGCCCTGTAGCACCACCCTATCTACTCCATGTATGCAGGTAGGGTATGTGGCGGCACACCATTGTTTACTACCCGGCCTCTCCAGCAGCAGCAGCAGCGGCGGCCACAGGGCACCTGGCTCGGGTGGATGAGGGTCCAGCTGGTCTTGTGCGCTGTTCTGCTTGTGATCACAGCAGAATTCCTCCAGGCAATCATGTCTGAAGCAATCCCTCATTGTGTCACATCCAGCCGGGTGATACTTATAATGAGATTCTCATGACATCACCCCTGTCTCAGGAGCCACCTTCTCACAAGACCCCGGAGGAGGTGGAGGGGGGGGGCATCTTCGGCTATTCTCTCCTGTATATAGCTAAATCTGCTCCTGGGAAAGCTGGACACCACCAGAATGGTCGCCCCTGCAGCTATGCAGGAGGCTGGAAAAGTTGCACCATTGCCCATACTGGTGCCCATAGACAGATACAGAGGTGGCAATGAGGAACTTGACAGATACCGTCCCCTGATATTATGGCACGGAAAGTTATCTCTCAGCTCAGTAAGGTATCACTGTCGAGCTCAGCCCTAAGGGACAAGCCTATATCAGGTCTTAAAGGCGTTCTCCAATTTAGGAAGCCTTTGCACCCAACTAGGGAATACTGAGGGGGTCTCATGTCCAGAGCCATCTCAACAGCATTATGGGCCCCTGGGCATAGCACTGCAGCGGGTCCTGCCCGAATACATGACATCACACTTGGCCGTACCTCGAGCTCCCCTCAAGCGCATCCATATTACCGCCAGCCTGCAGCCTACAAGACTGTTTAGCAGGGCAGGGAGCCTTTGGCTCCCTTCTCCACCTTGGTTTTAAACTGTTTGCACGTCCTAAAAAAACACACAAACAGTTAAATAACTGAAGCCAATCAAGGGATCCAGGGTATGTTTCTTGTATCACTGGGACATACATATGGTGGGCAACTGCCTAGTGTACCCAATGGAAAAGATGGCCTTGCCCATGTCCAGGAACCTCACCGTTTGGCCAGAGAGGAGAGTGGTTGCAAAAAGAGGGTCTATCACTCTGGAGGACCGGCCCTGTATTGCACCTATTGATGTGAATAGACACTGTGCAATGCTTTATTTCACCTGTGGTGGCGCCGTAGGGAAATTGAAGACTTACCGCAAGGTTTCCCCACAGATCGCAGTTAAATGCTGGGGGCCCTTTTGTCACCAGTTTATTGTCGGGGGATCCTCCTCACAGACAGGAATTTTCCGAAGCGAAGAACTACTTTAATGAGCAAGCAGGTTCTAATTTTTTTAAATCTATTTTTATCATCATATTAAAAAAACCTTTTTTTAAATTTTAAATTTACACCGTTCACTATGCAGTAAAAATGCCATGATATTTTAATTCTCGGGGTCAGTACAGCCGCAGTGATACCGATTTTATGTAGTATTTCATGTATTTTCACTTCTGCGCTGGAGAAACAACTTAAAAGGGACACGGCCGTCAGAAAGGAATATTTTTGTGAAAAACCAATACTCCTGGAAAATGCAATTTTTTGAGGAATTTTTGGCATTTCATTTCAGCAGTTATAAGTGTCCTTCTCCAGCTGTGAGAGAACTTTTGTGAGGCAGGACAGACTCGTTTCACTTTATTTCAGCTGCTACTCATATCTATGTGGTCTCATTACAATAAGTAGGTAACAACATAATGATTGCTCTATTGTTCTCTCCACAGGGATAGATAAAGACCTGCGGTGGGGAACCTGCAGCATGTGTCCCAGAGGGGGCATTCAAACCCCTTTTTGCTGGCATGCGCGCCAGGATGCTGACACACCGGCTTCAGTATGTAGGATGTGATGGCCACACGCAATGTCCTGAGTGGGCGTCACATCCCTCATATTAACTGTGCTGCAGCCCCGACTCCTGACGTCACATCACTGCTTTGTGCTACATCTCTGCACCTTGAATGAGAGCTGGTGAGGTTACTGCTCCCGGGCTGTGTAATGTAAGTTAGCTAGTAAGGGGGCATATATGCCTACCTACCGGGGGCTGTATACATACAGAGGGCATATATATATACCTACCAACAAGGGGCCTATTTACCTATCTACAGGGGGATGTATGCCCATCTACCTAAAGGGGGGTTATGTACCTATCTAAGGAGGGTTGTATACCTACCTGCAGGGGGCATATCTATCTATCTCATAGTTGCCAACTTTTGAAAATGAAAAAGCAGGAAACAATAGTGGCAAAAATTTGCATGGCCACGCCCATCTTGACGGTATGCCACGCCCTTCAAAAGCCACACCTACTCCACAACGGCTTTGGAAGAAAGCCAGGTTGATGCCCCCCATAACCAGGTAGTGCCCCTTACAGGCAGGTAGATGCCTCCTTGTAGCCAAAGAGATGCCCTCTCTGTAGCCAGGGAGAGCCAAATTTAGTAAAGCCAGGTAGATGCCCCTTTGTTTGCCAGGTAGATGCCCCCCATTGTTTGCCATGTATTTTTATTCCCCCATTGTTTTTCCAGGTAGATGCCCCCATTTTTTGCAGGTAGTGCCCCCCCCAAAAATTGTTTGCTTTAGGTATGCCCCCTCTGTTTTGGCAGGGAATGCCCCCATTGTTTTCCAGTAGTGCCCCCTCTGTAGAAAGGTATTTTCCCCCCCAATCGTTAGCCAGGTAGTGCCCCCCCGTTACCAGGTAGTGCCCCCATTTTTTTAGCCAGGTAGTGCCCCCATTTTGGCCGGGTAGGGGCCCCCATTTTTAACCAGGTAGTGCCCCCAAATTGTTGCCAGGAAACCCCCCCAAATTGAAACCGGGTGTCCCCCCATTTGGGCCAAAGGTAGTCCCCCCTTTAGTAGCCAGGTAGGCCCCCATTATAGCCAGGTAGTCCCCCCTTTAAAGTACCCAGGTAGCCCCCCCCATTGTAGCCAGGTTTTCCCCCCATTTAACCGGGAAGTCCCCCCCCCCCCCTTTAGTAGCCAGGAAAGTGCCCCCTTTAGTAGCCGGGTAGTCCCCCCCTTTTTAGTAGCCAGGAAGACCCCCATTGAAAGCCAGGTGGGTTCCCCCATTGTAGCCATTTAGTCCCCCCCTTTAGTACCAGGTAGTCCCCTTTTTAAATTGCCGGGTAGTACCCCCTTTGAACCGGGTTTAGTGCCCCCCATTGTAGCCGGGTAGTCCCCCCCATTGTTAGCCGGGTAGTGCCCCCTATTTTGCCATTTATTGCCCCCATTGTAGCCAGGAAGTCCCCCCCTTTTTGTAGCCAGGTGGGCCCCCATTGTAGCCGGGTAAAAACCCCCCATTGTACCAATTCCCCCCCCTTTTAAAAACTAATAAAAATAAAATAATAAAATCCATTTAACCCCTTTACCGGGCCCCTGCGAGCGGCCGCTCCGGATGATCACTTCCAGCAGTGTCCCCGGGGGAAGTGAGAGCAGCCGCACGTCACTTACTCTGTGACCTACGTTGTTTGGGCGCACACCGCCCGGACATACAGGGGGAAGGAGGGAGGGGGGACGATCCCTCCCCCTCCCTCCCCCCGAAATTGGGGGGCGGGTGAAGGGGGCGCAGCCCCCCGCTTCACCCCCCCGGGAAACCCGGAAAACCGGGGGCGCTAAGAAAGGCCCACCATTCGGCCTTACTCCGGCGCCGCGGCCCATTTAAAGGCCCCCCGGGCCGCCTGCTTTCCCCGGAAAGAAAGGGCCAACTCCCCCCGGGAGGGCGGGGGGGGGACCCCAAATAGGGACCCCCCCGCCAAAAACAGAATTTTTGGGCATGTATAAATCTATCTTTTCTATCTATCCATATCTATTTTATCTCAAAATATATCTATCTACCCAATCAAACTATCTATCTATCCCCATATCGATCAATCTATCTCATATCGATCTATCTATCAAACCAAATCAAATCTCATAGTTGCCAACTTTTAAAAAATAAAAAAGGCAGGAGAAAACTAGTGGGGCGGGCGCACGAGTTTACGGTAGGGCCACCCCCCTTTTAAAAAACCCCACACCCCACTCCACCTAACTGCAAAAACCGGTTTTTGGGAAGAAAGCCCGGGTAAAATCCCCTTTAAATACCGGGTTTAGAGCCCCCCATAAACCAGGTAGTCCCCTTACAGGCAGGAAAGATGGCCCCCTTGTACCCAAAAATAGATGCCCTCTTTTTTGTAGCCAGGTAATGCCCCCCTTTTTTAGCCGGGAAGCCCCCCCCAAATTGTTTCCCAAAGGTATTTTGCCGCCATTTTTTTGCCAGGTAGGGCCCCCTCTTTTGGCCAAGGTAGATCCCCCCCATTGCTTTTCCAGTATTTCCCCCTCTGTTGCCATTAATGCCCCCATTTTTTTGGCCAGGTGGGTTCCCCCCTCTTGCCGGGTAAAATGCCCCCATTTTTTGGGCCAGGTAGGGGCCCCCTCTGTTTCCAGGTAGTCCCCCCATCGTAGCCAGGTAGTGCCCCCTTTGTTAGCCAGAAGTGGCCTCCCACGTTACCGGGTAGTGCCCCCATTGTTAGCCGGGGGTTAGTCCCCTCCATTGTTTGCCGGGTAGTGCCCCCATTTTTTTGGGCCAGGTAGTGCCCCCCTCGGGGCCCAAAGGTATCCCCCCATTGTACCCCATTTAAGGTGCCCCCATTTTTAGCCGGGTAGTACCCCCTTTTAGTACCAGGTAGTGCCCCCATTGTACCAGGTAGTGCCCCCCATTGTAGCCAGGTATCCCCCCATTGTACCCAAAGGTAGTGCCCCCTCTGTTCCGGGTTTATTGCCCCCCTTTTGTTACCCCGGGGTATCCCCCCCTTTTGTTGCCCAGGTAAAAACCCCCCCATTGTAGCCAGGTAGTCCCCCCTTTGAAACCCAGTGGGGAACCCCCATTAGTAGCCAATTAGTGCCCCCCCATTAGAAAACCCAAAGCTGGGCCCCTCCATTGTACCAGGAGTGCCCCCATTTTACCCAGGAAAGTACCCCCATTATACCAGGAAAAGGGGCCCCCAAATTAATCCGGGTAGTGCCCCATTTTCCCCCAGGTATTCCCCCCCATTTTTTAGCCGGGTATGCCCCCATTTTTTACCAGGTAGTGCCCCCCCCGGGTTGCCGGGTATTCCCCCCCTCTGTTCCCCAAAAGGGAAAACCCCCCCATTTTTTAGCCGGGTAGTGCCCCCTCTGTTGCCAGGAAAACCCCCCATTGTGCCAGTAGTACCCCCTTTAGTAGCCGGGAATGCCCCCCTCTGTTGCCAGGAAAAAACCCCCTTTTTGTACCAGGTTAGCCCCCCCCATTTGTACCAAACAGTGCCCCCCAAAAACAATAAAAATAAAAAATAAAATCCACTTACCTGACTAAAGGTTTCCTTTGAAAGGAGCGGCCCGCCCCCGGACATCTCCTCACAGGGGGCCCCACAGGGGAATTGAAGTGCACCCCGTGCGTCACTTCCCCTGTGCCCGCTGCCCTTTAAATTTTTCGGTGAAACAGCGGCCCCCAAACATCCCATGGGAGGGGGCAGGAGGGAGCATCCCTCCTCCCTGCCCCACGGGTTTTCCGGGGGGGTAAAAGGGGGGCGCAGCGCCCGCTTCACCCGCCTGTGGGAACGGGCCCCCCCCCGGGGGAAAGCCGGATTTGCGCACCACCCGAAACCCGGCGTCCCGCGGTTTTTTAAAGGACCCCCCCCCCCAGCAGGAGGAATGCCAACCCCCCCGGGAGGGCAGGGGGGGAAACCCCAAAAAAGCGGACCCCCTTGCCAAAAAGGGGGGAAAATTGGCATGTATAAATCTATCTATCTATCTACCCTTCAAATCTTTTTATCTATCTATCTATCAAATCAATCTAATCTATTTTATCTATCTATCTATCTATCTATTGGGGGATGTACACCTCTCTGCCTTCGGGGGGCATATACACCTATCTACATGGGACATATTAACTGATCTACATGGGGATGTATACCTACCTGCCGGGTCTTGTATACCTACCTACAGGAGGCCTATATAACTTATTTCTTAATGGTGGGTCAGTCTTAGTACCTACCAACTTTATGGGGGCTGCCCTAAAATACCTACCCTAATTTTCCTGCCTTTTAAGGACTCGCCCAAATATCCAAACCTGCATAATTTTTGGGCCCAATTTACAACCCTACCTCAAAAATTTGGGGCCCTATAAAACCCTACCTTTAATTTCCTTCCTAAAGGAAGGGACAATTTTCCTCCCAAACCTATTTTAAATAGGGACCTATATACCTACCTGCCTAATTGGGGTATACCTACATAAGTGGGTTTCAACCTTTCCGTCTACCTATTTTGAGGGTTTGCCTACCCACTGTATGGCATCTACTGCACTATATAAAGGGGGCCCCCCCTTTACTATATCCCTCTATCCTAAAACCAATTTTGACATATACTGCAGAAAGGGGGCCCAAATCGCTACTATTTTCTGGTATCTTTTGCACCATATTGACATATTTTTGCCAATTTTTAAAAATGAAAAACAGGAGTTTTTAGTGGGCGGCCGCGTAGCGCGCCGGGGAAAAAATTTTGATGGGCACGCCCATTTTGGCCCGGTATCCACCCCCCCTTAAAAAAGCCAAAAACCCCACCCCCCAAAACCCCTAACTGAAATAAACGGTTTTGGAAGAAAGCCGGGGTAAAATCCCCTTTAATACCCCAGGAGTAACCCCCCATAACCCAGGTAGTCCCCCTTAAAGGCAGGAAATTTTCCCCCCTTTTGAAACCAAGAAGATGCCCCCTCTGTACCAGGTAGGTCCCCCCCTTTTTGTTACCAGGTGGGTCCCCCCCATTGTTGGGGGGTTTAGTGCCCCCATTGTTTGCCATATCCCCCCCATTGTTTGCCGGGTTAGTGCCCCCATTTTTGCCATTTAGATGCCCCCTCTTTGCCAGGTAATGCCCCCTGGTTTGCCAGGTAGTGCCCCCTTTTTTTGGGCCGGGTAAAGCCCCCCTTTTGGCAGGTAATTCCCCCTGTTGCCCAGGTAGTCCCCCCATTGTTGCCGGGTTTAGTGTTTCCCAAATTTTTTGCCATTATCCCCCCCTCTTTTCCAGGAAAGATGCCCCCCCTCTGTTGCCGTATGCCCCCATTTTTCCCAGGTAAAAGGCCCCCTCTTTTTGCCAGGTAGATCCCCCCTCTTTGCCAGGTAGTCCCCCCTCGTTTGCCGGGTTAAAACCCCCCCTCTTTTTTGCCAGGTAGATGTCCCCCTTTTTTCCCAGGTGGCACTACCGGGGGCACTCCCTGGCAAAAAAAATGGGGCATTTCCTGGAAAACAATGGGGGGGGGCACTACCGGAAAACAATGGGGGGCACAAACCGGGCAAAAAGGGGGGGCACTACCTGGCAAAAAGGGGGGACAACTACCTGGCAAAAAGGGGGGACATCTACCTTGAAACCCAGGGGGGGCACTACCTGGCAACAAAGGGAAACTACCGGCAAAAAAGGGGGGCCACTACCTTGGGCAACAGAGGGGGCCCCTTTCCTTTGGCTAACAAGGGGGCACAAACCTGGCAACAGAGGGGGAAACTACCTGGCAACAGGGGGGGCACTACCTGGCAACAGAGGGACATCTACCTGGGCAAAAAAGGGGGCATCCCCGGGCCCAAAAATGGGGGCACTCCCCTGGAAAACAATGGGGGCACTACCTGGCAACAGAGGGGCACAAACCTGGCAACAAAGGGGGCACTACCGGGGCAAACCCAAGGGGGGGCAAATTTACCGGGCAACAGATGGGGCATTTACCTGGCAACAGAGGGGGCACAAACCGGCAACAGAGGGGACATCAACCGGGCCCAACAGGGGGGGCACTCCCCCTGGCTAACAGATGGGGGCACTACTGGCTAAAAAAAGGTTTGGGGGGCATTTCCCCGGCAACAGAGGGGGCACTACCTGGCAACAGAGGGGACATCTCCGGAACAGAGGGGCCCATCTACCTGGAAAAAACAATGGGGGCACTCCCTGGAAACAAGGGGGGAAACAAACCTTTGGCAACCAAGGGGGGGCACAAACCGGGCAAAAATGGGGGCCCCACCGGGGCTAAAAAATGGGGGCCCTACCTGGCAAAAAAAGGGGGGGCATCTCCCTGGCTAACAAGGGGGGCACTACCTGGCAAAAAATTTTTGGTTTAAACCGGGGCTACAAAAGGGGGGCACCCTACTTGGCACAAGGGGGCAAATACCGGCCTGTACGGGGCACTACCGGGTTAGGGGGGGGGGCTACAAAACCTTGGCTAAAAAGGGCATCTACCGGGTTTTTTTCTTCCAAAGCCTTTACCCAGTTAGGTGGAGGGGGGTGGGGGCTTTTTAAAGGGGGCGTGATCCCCACAAGATGGGGGGTGCCCATGCAAATTTTTGCCACGGCCGCCACGCGCGCCCCCCCACTAAAGTCCCCCTGCTTATTCATTTTTTAAAAGTTGGCAACTATGATATAAGGGCCTCTCTGCTACTATATACTGGTATCTGTTTACACCATAAATTAGCAGTAAATGCAGTATAAAGAGGGGTCCCCCTTGCACTATATACAGGATCGTGACACCATTTTTGAGCAGTACTGCGGGAAAATAAGGGGCCCCTCTGTTATAATACTGGGATCTGTGCCATAGTTGCCAACCTTTTTTAAATGAAAAAGCAGGAGACTGTAGTGGGGGGCGGGGCGTAGCGCGCCCCCGGCAAAAATTTGCATGGACACGCCCATTTTTGTCGTATGCCACGCCCTTCAAAAAGCCACAAAACCCCTCCCCCCTAACTGCATAACGGGTTTTGGGAAAAAAGCCCGGAAAAGCCCCTTTATAGCCAAGGGAGTAGCCCCCCTAATCAGGGAGTGCCCCTTACAGGCTGGGAAAATGCCCCCCTTTAGCCAAGTAATGCCCCCTCTGAAACCAGGGTAGGCCAATTTTTAGCCAGGTAGATGCCCCCCTTTGTTAGCCAGGTAGGTGCCCCCCTTTGTTAGCCCGGTTTGGGCCCCCCCCTTTTTTAGCCAAGTAGTGCCCCCCCTTTGGTTTTGCCAGGGAGTGCCCCCTCTGTTAGCCCCGGTATGCCCCCCCTTGTTTCCCCGGGAGTGCCCCCCTTGTTTGCCAGGTAGTGCCCCCATCTTTTTGCCAGGTAGTGCCCCCATCGTTAGCCATGTTTGTGCCCCATCTGTTAGCCCGGGATTTCCCCCCTCTTTTTTACCAGGTTAAATGCCCCCATCTTTTGGGAGGTAGTGCCCCCATCTGTTTACCAGGTAGTGCCCCCATTTGTTTTGCCAGGTAAGTGCCCCCCTCTTTAGCCAAGTAGTGCCCCCCCTCATTAGCCAATAAAAAAAAAAAAAAAAAAAAAATAAAAAAAAAAAATAAAAGAAAAAATGGAAAAAAAAAAAAAAGAAAAAAAAAAATGCCCCCATTGTTAGCCCGGGATGCCCCTTTTTAGCCGGTAGTGCCCCCCCTTGGGTTTGCCCCGGGAGGGGCCCCCATTGGTTTTCCAGGTAGTGCCCCCATTTTTGCCAGTAGTTTTTTTTTTTGCCCCCATTGTTTTTTCCAGGTAGTTGGCCCCCCTTTTTTGCCAGGTAGCTGCCCCCATTGTTTTGGGCCCGGTTAGTGCCCCCCCTTTTTCCCGGGAGTGCCCCCATCGTTTCCCCGGAAATGCCCCCCAAACTGTTAGCCGGGATTTCCCCCCCCTGTTTTCCAAAGGTATGCCCCATCTGTTAGCCAGGTTTTCCCCCCCTGTTAGCCCGGGAGTGCCCCCCTTGTTTTAGGTTCCCCCTCCCGGTTTTCCCCTAGTGCCCCCCCTGTTGCCAAGGGAGTGCCCCCCTCTTTAGCCAGGTATTGGGCCCCCCTCTGGTTTTGCCAGGTGATGCCCCCATTGTTGCCAGGTTTTGCCCCCATCTGTTAGCCAGGTAGTGCCCCCCTTTTTTGCCAGGTAGTGCCCCCATCTGTTTAGCCCGGGGATTTCCCCCCTTTTTTTTCCGTTAGTGCCCCCTTTTTTTTGCCAGTAGTGCCCCCCTTTTGCCAGGTTGGGGTGCCCCCCCTTGTTGCCAGGAGTTTTCCCTCTCTTTAGCCAGGTAGGGGCCCCCTAAAGCCCCAATAAAAATAAAAAAAATAAAAAACCACTCACCTCACCCCGGGGTTTCCCGCAGCGCGGCCCCCTCCTTTCCCGATCCCTCAGCGGCGCGGGGGGAAATGGGGAAACACCGCACGTCATTCCCCTGCAGCCGCGCCCACTTTCCCCCTGCGCCGCTGGGAAATGTATTTGCGGCGCACACCCCCGGGGCCTTACAAAAAGGGGGAGGGGGGGGCATCCCCCCTGCCTCCTCCCCCCAAAAGTGAGACCGCGGGGGGGTGGCGGCCGTGCGGCCGCTGCAAACCCCCCCTGTAGGAGCGGGCCCCGCGGGGCAAGAGTAAACGCACTAGCGCTACTCTTTCCCGCGGTAATTTAAAAAGGGCCCCCGCCGCCTGAGGCGGCGGGAGGAAATGCCAAAACCCCCCCGGGGGGGCGGAGGGGACCCCAAAAAAACGGGACCAGCCCCGCCAAAAACGGGAGAGTTTTGGGGATGTATGTCTGTTAAAACCATATTGACCTGTACTTTTTGTATTGGGAAAGGCCTCTCTGGTTTTCTATATACTGGTATCCCCTGACCCATTTTTGGGGCATGTAAAATCGTATTTTGAGGGCCTCCCCGTTATATAACGGTATCTTGACACCCTAATTGAGCAAGTACTGGGGGTATATGAGGGCCTCTCTGTTACTATATACTGGTATCTGTGACACCATATTGAGCATGTACTGCAAATAATAGGGGGGCCTTCTGGGTACTATAACGCAACTTTTGACAAACCCTAATTTAGCATGTACTGCGGTATATGAGGGGCCCCTCTGTTTCAAAGTACTGGTAAACCTGACACCAAATTTTAGCATGTACGCGGGGATAAAGAGCGGCCCCCCCTGGGTTTCTAAATACTTGGGTTTTCTGTGACACCCATATTTTACCCGTACTGCAGTAAAAATGAGGGTCCCTCTCTTGGGTTTCTTTTATACGCTATCTTTACACCCCAAAATTTTAAAACATGTACTGCATATATAGGGGCCCCTTTTTTACTATATAAAATGCTATCTCTGACACCCCTATTGAGCAGGGACTTTTCAGTAAAATGAGGGCCCCCTCTTTTTGGTTTTTCTATATACTGCTATCTGTGACACCATATTGAGCATGTACTGCAGTATATGAGGGCCTCTCTGTTACTATATACTGGTATCTCTGACACCATATGGGGCATCTTTGCTCTGTGCCCCCTAGCACTGTTTGGCCATGAGGCCCTTTCCCATGGTTTTTTTGGAATTGGGCCTTTACCGGGTAAAAACCCTCCCCATGGTCAGAGCTGACACCTGCATGGGGTGCGCCGTGTGTCTAGAACTCAGGAAACCAAGCCTGACCCTCACAGCCAGGTGCTCCGACCAACAGCCAGAAGTGGGCATTTAATAAGGCTGGAATGGTGGATCCTGGGCGGGTCAGTCAAGCAGTAAATGCAGACACATTATCACCTGAGGACTTGCTCCAGTTTCACACCAATTAGGTAGGAATGAGAGAGGAGGGCAGCTACTGGCTGCAGAGATGTGGGGGTCCCGGGTGCTGGGGAAAATTGCCTGATTGGAAAATGCACACAATAGGGGGGCACCCTGTTTAAAGGCTGTGGGGAAGGGGGCCCTTAAACCCTGCTAATGCTGTGGGAATTAAAACCCCATCAAATTTTCCCCAAAACTGGGCCCACAAACACTAATGCCAGGATCACATCATTGATTACTGTTGTTCCCAGGTGCTATAGGGAGTGTGAAGGTAACAGTGGCTATTGGGTCCTGGAGCCTGCGGAGGCCAAAGACCCCCTTGCCACATAAGAGAACAGGGCCCAGTGTTTCCTTAACATGCAATATTAACTGGTTCGGGGACGACCATTGTAACTATAACTCTATGGAAAGCTGGTAATTGGTTCCAGAGCTGCAAAATGTCACCAACATAATGCAAAAGGAAGATGAAAGAAAATGAAGCAGATACTATTCCAGATAGAGTGCGTCCTTCCATAGAACATCAGAAAGAGCTGCTGGAGGCTGGAAATCACCCAAGTGGAGCTGCTCATTCTGACACATGTAAGAGCAGTAAAAGAGATTTAGTACTGCACTGTACTGTAGAGAGGCGCTATAGACCACTAATCACTGCAAACACCTCCACTAATACCCAAAAGTAAGAGCAGTAAACGACATGTAGTACCGCACTGTACTGTGGAGAGGCGCTATAGACCGCCAATCACTGCATGCACCTCACTGATACATGTAAGAGCAGTACAGGACATGTAGTACCGCACTGTACTGTAGAGAGGCGCTATAGACCACTTATCACTGCATGCCAAACCCCACTTTAAAACATGTAAGAGCATTTCAGGACATGTAGTACGCACTGTACTGTAGAGAGGCGCTATAGACCACTTTATCACTGCATGCACCTCACTAATACATGTAAGAGCAGTACAGGACATGTAGTAGCACTGATTACTGTAGAGAGGCGCTATAGACCTCTAATCACTGCATGCACAGCACTTATACATGTAAGAGCAGTACAGGACTTGTAGTACAGCACTGTACTGTAGTGAGGCGCTATAGACCACTAATCACTGCATGCACAGCACTAATACATGTAAGAGCAGTACAGGACATGTAGTACCGCACTGTACTGTAGAGAGGAGCTATAGACCGCCAATCACTGCCTGCACCTCACTAATACATGTAAGAGCACTACAGGACATGTATTACCGCTCTGTACTGTAGAGAGGGGCTATAGACCTCCAATCACTGCATGCACCTCACTAATACATGTAAGAGCAGAACAGGACATGTAGTACCGCACTGTACTGTAGAGCGGCGCTACTAGACCACCAATCACTGCCTGTACCTCACTAATACATGTAAGAGCAGTACAGGACATGTAGTACCACACCGTACTGTAGAGAGGTGCTATAGACCAATCACTGCATGTACCTCACTAATACATGTAAGAGCAGTACAGGACATGTAGTACTGCACTGTACTGTAGAGAGATGTTATAGACCGCCAATCACTACATGCACATCACTAATACATATAAGAGCAGTACAGGACATGTAGCACCGCCCCGTTCTGTAGAGAGGCGCTATAGACCAATCACTGCTTGTACCTCACTAATACATGTAAGAGCAGTACAGGACATGTAGTACCGCACCGTACTGTAGAGAGGCGCTATAGACCACCAATCACTGCATGTACCTCACTAATACCTGTAGAGCAGTACAGGACTTGTAGTACCACACTGTACTGTAGAGAGGTGCTATAGATCACCAATCACTGCATGTACCTCACTAATATATGTAAAAGCAGTACAGGACATGTAGTACCGCACTGTACTGTAGAGATACGCTACTACACGGTCAATCACTTCATGCATCTCACTAATACAGAGGTTTACATGATAAAATATTGTAATAATTGGATGGATCTTCCTTCGATCACATGAGCTGCAGATCTGCAGTGTCTGGGACATTGTATGGTGAGTGTAGCTTGAAGATACACTGTCCCTGGAAAGACCATTGTATGGTGGAAATATTGTTTCCTGGGGCCATTGAAACTTGAGGCACCACCGTATTATAAATGGGACATGGTAGACTGCGGCTCTTGAATACATTTTCACCAGATATTAAAAAGTTCTGCAACTATCTAATAGACGTTGGGGGAATTTGCAAAACCGTTTAAAACCTTTTTTAAAGGTATATACAATTTTTTATTTTTTTTTGCAGTTCAAAAGGAGGGAACATGGATTGCCAGACTCCTATAGCTTTACTATAACTTGGCCCCATGCACAGAGCTTTATTCTATGCATGAACTGAAAGTCCTTCATACAGCTGAGGGTTTGTTTTAATGTTTAGGTTGGTTAATAATCTAGCTGGGTTATTCATCAAGGCCCTATCTGAACTGGGTCCTATTAGGGCATATAGATGTCATAAAAGGGGGTACTCCATCTCCATGAACTACAGCGGGGAGCACCGACCAGCTACAGACCTCGCTCTGGTTGATTCAAGCCATCTCTGTATTACATGGTCAGCCATTCATCCTGCATTTCAGCTATATGACTTACGCCACAACATAAGCAAATTACTTAAATTCAGGTGCTTGATGGGGAGGAGCATCTGCAGAGTTTAAAGCGCTATAATATACCGTGTTAGCCATAGAAAGCAGTTTAAAGGTAAAGAAATCAGACAATACCATTTGGAGGCTACCTGGGTATATTTAATAGTGAGCTTTCAAGAGTACTAGATCCAGGCTTGGACTGTACCACAAAAGAGCAGGGGGAACCCGCTGTGGGCCCTTTGGTATGGTAGGAGTGGGGCTGCTTTTAAGGGAAAAATTTATGGCGAAAAAGACAGAGCGCAAGAATCATGTGCAGAGTAGTTGTAGGGTCGGCCCTCAAGAATCAACTCCCCTAGTGGGCACCAATCATGAACTCCACTGGTGAGCTCCAAAAATCAATTCCACTGGTGGGTCCCAGGAATCAACTCGACCGGTCAGGCCCCAAGAATCAACTCAACTAGTGGACGCCCCAAGAATACACTTCTCATTTGGGCCTTAATAATTAACTCCACTCGTGGGCCCCAAGAATCAACTCCACTGATGGGTCCTGAGAATAAATTACACTGGTGGGCCCCAAGAATCAGTCACACCCTGGTGTGTCCAAGCAATTATTTCGACTTGTGTGTCCAAAGAATCAAATCCACTGCTGGTTCCCAAGAATCCACTCCACTGGTGGGCCACAAGAACAATATCCACTGGTGGGCCCCAAAGAATATACTCCCCCAGGGAAATTTTAAAATTTAAATCCACTTCTGGGGACAATAAAAACTCCACTGACGGGCCCAAAAAATCAATCCTTTTGGGGCCCAAGAATATGCTTCCCTAGTGGGCTTCCAAGAATCAACTTCCCTGGTGGGCCCCAAGAATCAACTTTACTGATGGGTCCCAAGAATCAACTCCACTGATGGGTCCCAAGAATAAATTACACTGGTGGGCCGCAAGACTTAAGTCCACTGGTGGGCTGCCAGAATAGATCCAAAAGAATATACTCCCTTTGTGAGCCTTAATAATCAAGTCCACTGGTGGGCTACAAGAATCAACTCCACAGGTGGGCCTTAATAATTAACTCCATTTCTTTGCCCCAAGAATCAACTTCAATAGTGGCTCCCAAACACCAAATTCAGCAGTAATTAGCTCTCTTCATCAGACATGATATCCAAAAAGGAGAGCTAGTACCTTCAAAAGCTTACCATCAATTATAACCCATAAGTCTCTGAAAGGTATCACCTGAATTCCTTACTATTTTACTGCAGAGTTTAAAGGGATTTTCTATACAATGTCGATATTGCTGTATAGACAACAGCTAAAAAGAACAGGAGGATAATATATTCTGCTGATATCCACAAGAATCAACTTCACTGATCGGCTCCCATGGTAGGCCTTAAGAATTAACTCCCCTGTTGGACTCCCAGAATCAACTACAACAGAGGCCTTAAGAATCAACTATACTGTTAGTCTTCAAGAATCAGCTTCACTAGTGTGCCCCAAACACCCCAGTCCGAGTGACTAGCTCTCTTCGTCAGACATGATATCTGATATATAAGGATAGTACTCTCGAAAGCTTGATTCTTTGGGCCCACAAGTGGAGTTGATTCTTGGAGACCCATCAGTTGATTCTAGTGGATTTAAGAAAAATGTCCTTCCAAAAAATATCGCCTATTTTTTTTATTTAAACTACAGAGTTTTAAGGATTTGTCTATGAGATATTTATATTGAGAAATCCCAATATCAGACTCCAAAATATAACTTTTAAGAATATATCTAAAAATACATCTATCAGCAAGGACAGACAAATCACAATCAACTGGGGGAAAAGTAAAGTGAATTTCTCATACCTATAACCAGGCAGAAGAGAACCAGGAAACAAAAAGACTTATAGTATGTACACCTACGGTTGCTTGTACCGAAGTCTTCATATGTTTAATCAGCCAGGTTCTCGGTCCAATCTGGACCCAAGAGAATAGGTGTATTAAAAAAAAAAAAAAAAAAAAAAAAAAGCCCCAAATCTGACGCCCTGTATACCAATCCCCCACTGCCTACCCTATGGAAAAACCCCAGATTATAGAACTATGACGGTGTCATTGATCCAAAAAAGAGATGTTTGGTTCGGACTAATGTTGCTGCCCGACTATAAAAAAGACTCATTCTCCCTTTCTTCCTCACTTTGGTTCCAGTGCTGGTTATGCGGTGTCGCTCCTGGTCTTCTGTTTGCTCCATGACTTCCCTTGCTGTAGCGGTCTCGAGAACCACCAGTATTGGAACGAGGTGAGGAGGGAGGTGAGTAGGAGGCTTTAAGGGGTTATCACATGAACAATATTATATTATGTAGACAAGGCACCAAATTTTAATTCCCTTGGAGACGCAGACATTTTTTTAAAATCTATTTTTCAAAAACCTGAACATAAACTGTATGAACACTCTGCTTTGCATCTCTATATTAAGAGACCAAGACATTTTTTTTCTACTGATGGACATGTTTGAGGGCAGGGTGAGCTTTTATTTGGCTCTATTTTGGGTACACTTGGCTCTTTTGATCACTTTTCATTCCACTTTTTCAGGGGGAGACGAGGTGACCAAAAATACAATTGTGGAAAAATGTGTTTCTTTTTCTGGCATTCAATGTGACAGGGTATAATGGGAATAATAATATAGAAGTCATTGGGGCCAACAGCTGCCATGAAAACTGCTCGAGATCCCGCAATCAGGGCAGACCATCTAAGGATTTGAGGCTGGAATTAGAGTAATAGATAAACGCCACCCACCACATATGGAACAGGGTCATCCTTGGAGCCTGCACCACACTGTCCTCATGCATGTTGATGTAGGATTAGATAAAATAATATAGAGAAGAGATATTAACATTATTTATTTATAGCGCCACCTGGTGCTCATTGTATATAGCAATGTGCATGTCCTCTTAATGAGGTAAGTGAAATGGACACACATGCTCAGTCATCCTCAAAGTCAGGTTTCTGTGTGTCTTCAGTAGTGATCTTCTTTACACAGTGTGCGTGTCCACCTAATGAGCTGAATGCAATGGACACACATGCTCAGTCACTTCCTATAGTCTAGTCTCTGTGTATCATCTGTAGTGATCCTTTATTCACAGTGTACATGTCCACCTAATGAGCAGATTGCAGAGGACACACATGCTCATTCACTGCCCATAGCCAGGTCGTTGTGTATCATCTGTAGTGATCTTCTATTCACAGTGCGCATGTTCACCTAATTTCCTGAGTGTGATGGTGACACATGCTCAGTCACTGCCAGGTATCAGTGTATTCTCTGTATTGATCCCCTGGTCACAGTGTCCATCTAATGAGAGGGACTTTACCTTCTTAGTTTGCTAGAAAACATAAGAAAGGATACTATTGCGGTCTGCCAGAAGGGGAAGGAGACTGACCATCCAGTGCCTGACCCCAACCGTTTAGCACCAAGAGGGAGACATGTAAGTAAAAGATACTAGAAAAAAGTTTTTTTTTTTCAATTACTTTGTAATAGCTTTTGACCGTGTGTCAGTACTTCTGATATGGAAATGATTCATGACATAACCCTCTCAAGCTTTCTTTATCTGGAAGTGGTTACATTATTGCCTTGCAGCACTGGGCTTGAGTTCAAGATGAATAACTGTATGCGCTGTAGGTCTTCCTGTGGGTTTCCTCTGGTCTCTCTGGTTTCCTCCCAAACTTCACCTGGGCTATACCGGGGTGAAGAGACGGTGGTGAGAAGGTGTTTTGTATATTTGTATATTTTTGCCATATATAACTGGGCAGAATACTCGCTGACAGCCCCTGCTGGAGCTGTGAGGGTCATACAACAGTACCGTGCATCTGTCCCTGAATACAACATGCTTGATCTCTGTCCTTCAGAAACTTCAGAAATGATGCCTTGTGATATACAGATGCTTCGTTGAGTGCAAAAAGGCAATTTCGAATCTCTACACGCCTATACAGGTGCTCTCCCTAAGCAGAGATTTCCCTTTCAGAGCCCACTCAGTTGCCTCCACTCCAAGTCAAGCCAGTCATCGCATCTGCTCTTGTACTGATGAGGGGCAAAGCCCACACCCCGAAACGTCTGTATGCAGATGGTGATGCTGGCTTGGCTAAATATCCCTTTTGCTTTCCAAAACCCAGTGGGTCAAAAGCAAATTGGGAGATTGTACATCCAACAGAGGGCGCTTGAGCTTCTCACTCATTTCCCATATGCCTTGTGATATTCAGAAGCTCGTTGATGCACAAAGGCAATCTCCACACGCCTATATAGGCGCTCTCCCTAAGGAGAGATGTTCCCCTTCAGACACTGGGGATATATCAGATTTTTGGCAGATACTTTTGGAGGAATCTACTAACACTTATCTAATGGCCATGACCATCTTAAAGTTAATCTCTGTCTTATATCATCATGTACAAAATTCTGCACAGATCATTTCGTTACAGCATCCTATGAAACTTTACATTTTAACTGTAGAGAGCTTGAAATTCCCTGCACTATGGTTGTCACCACTGAGAGGAATGATAAGCATATCCCCAGTGTTTTTTTTTTATTAATTTGCTCTCTATATGCAAAAAACTGTCTAATTAGTCTTCATTAAGGAAAACTACAACCTGCCTAGAAGCCTGTGCAAATCCTTCACCTAGCTGCTAACTCTCAGATATGTACAGCTCCTGCTTCTGTTGAGCTATCTGCTCTCCCTTCCCTCTCCCACATGGCTGAAAGAACATGGAATCCAAGTCTGAGGCTGAGTTCACACAATGTTTTTTGACACATATTCTGCAGCAGTATTTCTGAGCCCAAACTAGGAATTGATCTAAAACGCAGACGCAGTACAAGCCATTCCTGGTTTTGGCCTAATGGTGTTTAAATCCTTTTCTGACAATGGACATATGGGTGTTTCCTATGGTTGGTAAGGAGCTGTGGAGTGGGCTTACTCACAAAATCTACTCCATAGGCGGCTGATTATTACCCCTGAAACCACAATTAACAGCAGGGAACTTTGTATCGGCTCTGATCCCGGTTGTTTAATCATTTAACACCGCAACGAGTAAACAAAGACAAAAACAAAAAGAAACAATCATGGACACGGCATCTTCATGAATCACGGGGGTTCTAAATGTTACCATGGATGAAGCCTAATGAAGACCCCAAGCTCATGTAAATGTTTCTATTACTTCCTACCCCAATGTACCTACCTACTGAATGGGGGACCCCTAATTTATGTGCCTAACTACTGAGGGGGTAATTACTACCTTTTGGATCACTATGGATGGGGAGCTTGTACATGGGGGGTCCACAGAGTTGGGAAATGATAGAAAAAAAAAAATTGAGAGACAGCAATTGTTTCGTCGTAAATTCTGCAGGGACGAGGTGGCAGCTGGGAGAATTGGTTCATGTGGTCTGGACCGAATGGAGAGAAAAGGGAAAGTGAACGACTCGTCAGACACAGACAACACCTGAAGTCACTTAATTTTAAATAAAATGTTTTTCAAAGCACCTGTGTATCTGGTATCCTACTACAAATAGGTCACTGTATGGAGGAAATATTGGCTTGGGTAATGGTTTATATCAGTAACAGTATGAGGTTTATCAGTCTCTTTATGGTGGTATATGTGGTCATGATGGGGGCGAATTATTTGGTCCTTGTATATTATGTTATTAATAATTATTGGTCTTGGTATGTGATTTGGTCAGTATATTATTGTTGTGTTCAGTCAGTGTATGGTTTGATATTGGCGGTATTAATTGGTCTTGTATGTTATTTAGTTTATATGGTCTTGGTATATTGATTTGGTCATAAAACACGGTATGGTATTAGTCACCATATGGTAGTGAAATGGGGATATTTTTTGCTCTTTTTATATTGTTTGTTATTTGGTTATACTGGTATGGGTATACTGGTTTGGTCAGTAACGACTATCGAGGTATTAGTAACGCATATGGTAGTTATATGTGGGGTATTATTTGGTCATTTGTATGGATTTGGTTATATTGGTCCTTGGTATGCTGATTTGGTCAGTTACACTGTAGTGTAATTAGTCACCATATGGTAGTGATATGTGGAGTATTATGGTCTTTGTATGGTTATTTGGTTATACTGTGTGGATATATCTGGTTTGTTCAGTAACACCATAGAGGTATTGAGTCACCGATATGGTAACTGATACGTGTGTATTAGATTGGTCTTTGTATATTGCTGGCAGTATTGGTCTTGTTACTGGTTTGGTCAGTTACATTACAGTGGTGATCACGCGGTGATAATTTGATGGCCCTTATTTCTACTACTGACCTGCACAATATAGAGAAACTCTGCGCTGTAAAATCCAAAAAGCTCTAAATCCAAAGATAATGGCACAATTGGTTTTTTTTCGTGCCACCCAGAAACAATTTTTATTTTTCTAAGGTGGGCAGTAGTACAGGGCGTGAGGTAGTGGGGGCAGGGTAGTGGGGTCAGAAGGGGCCCACAGCTCCAGGCTTATAGAGCCCCAAAAATTTTCTGTTGTCAGCCCCGACAGCAAACTTGGAGAGCGCTGCGCCCGCAAAGCTCTATCTACGCTCTGATCAGGATGACTCTTGGTTGCAGATAAATTGAGAAGACTGCAGAGCTGAATCATGAAGAATAAGACAAGGCCATACTCTGGCACTAAGAAATAGACAGCCCTTTGAATTTGCCGGTCATGTGATCTTTAGTAACTTCCCCCGGTGCAACGGGAGTGTCAGTGACGGGAATTAGGAGACTGACTCTGTCCTGTCACACCACAGAGCTGCTTGATTCCTTTGTAGTCCTGCAGGTGTAGAGAAGGAAGATGGTGGAAATGGCTGAGAGACTGTAGAGCAGCAGCCTGACCTGCCCGCTGCTCACCCTGCAGGATTTCTGCATTGCAATGTTACTGCTATTACACTGTGTACTATACATCTAATCCAATTAGGGACATCTTCTGCTAAATTCCTGGAGCAACCTGTTTTCTATTTGTAATCTCATTAGATTGCCCCTCAAAAGAAAGCCAGGAGCTTCTCATTTATGTCCAGATGATTGACGACAAGGGATTTGGTTATTCCCACCAACTTACTGGCCAAAATAAATGCGCAAAACTCACCGCTGAATGGAAAAAATGTCACACCCAATCTTTATGTAATATCACTGCAAAAACAAAAGCGAGCAAAAACAGACTCCTCAGAGCATTAAGCAAAGGGGACTACACACCTGTCAGGAGAACTGATAGTTCCTGATTGCATAAGTTGTATAGATGATAAGCAGTATTGATATAAGGGTATATGTGTGCATAGTGTGTTACTATGAGGAAATAGGATGTGTGTGCATAATATATCACTGTGAAAGAGAGTACGTTTGTGCATAGTATGTTATTGTGAGGAGAGAGTAAGTGTTTGCATAGTATGTAACTGTGAGGAGGGTGTATGTGTGTGCACAGTGTTATTGTGAAGAGGGGGTAAGTGTGTGCATAGTATGTAACTGTGAGGAGGGTGTATGTATGTGCATAGTATGTTATTGTGAAGAGGGGGTAAGTGTGTGCATTGTATGCAACTGTGAGGAGAAAGTATGTGTGTGCACAGTGTTATTGTGAAGAGGGAGTGTGTGCATTGTATGTTACTGTGAGGAGAGAGTATGTGTGTGCATAGTGTTATTGTTAAGAGGGAGTGTGTGCATTGTATGTTACTGTGAGGAGAGAGTAAGTGTGTGCATAGTATGTTATTGTGAAGAGGGGGTAAGTGTGTGCATAGTATGCAACTGTGAGGAGAAAGTATGTGTGTGCATAGTATGTTACTGTGAGGCGAGAGTATGTGTGTGCACAGTGGTATTGTGAAGAGGAGTGTGGTGGGGGCATTGTATGTTACTGTGAGGAGAGAGTATTTGTGTGCACAGTGTTATTGTTAAGAGGGAGTGTGTGCATTGTATGTTACTGTGAGGAGAGAGTAAGTGTGTGCATAGTATGTTATTGTGAATAGGGATTATGTGTGTGCATAGTATGTTACTGTGAGGAGAGAGTATGTGTGTGCATAGTATGTTACTGTGAGGAGAGAGTATGTGTGTGCATAGTATGTAACTGTGAGGAGAGAGTACAGTATGTGTGTGCATAGTATGTTACTGTGAGGAGAGAGTATGTGTGTGCATAGTATGTTACTGTGAAGAGGGGGTATGTGTGTGCATAGTATGTTACTGTGAACAGGGAGTATGTGTGTGCATATTATGTTACTGTGGAGAAAAGTATGTGTGTGCATGGTTTGGTTACTGTGGGGAGAGAGTATGTGTGCACAGTGTTATTGTGAAGAGTGAGTGTGTGCATTGTATGTTACTATGAGGAGAGAGTAAGTGTGTGCATAGTATGTTACTGTGAGGAGAGAGTAAGTGTGTGCATAGTATGTTATTGTGAAGAGGGAGTATGTGTGTGCATTTTATGTTACTGTGAGGAGAGAGTATGTGTGTGCATAGTATGTAACTGTGAGGAGGGTGTATGCATGTGCATAGTATGTTATTGTGAAGAGTGGGTAAGTGTGTGCATAGTATGCAACTGTGAGGAGAGAGTATGTGTGTGCACAGTTTTATTGCGAAGAGGGAGTGTGTTCATAGTATTTTACTGTGATGAGGGAGTATGTGTGTTCATATTAATTTACTGTGAGGAGAGAGTATGTGTGTGCATAGTGTGTTACTGTGAGGAGAAAGTATGTGTGTGCATGGTCTGCAACTGTGCGGAGCGCGTATGTGTGTGCATTGTGTGTTTCTATGAGGAGAGAGTCTGTGTGTGCATAGTGTTATAGTGAAGAGGGAGTATGTGTGTGAATAATATGTTACTGTGAGGAGAAAGTATGTGTGTGCATAGTATGTTACTGTGAGGAGAGAGTATGTGTGTGCATAGTATGTTACTGTGAGGAGAGAGTATGTGTGTGCATAGTATGATACTGTGAGGAGAGAGTATGTGTGTGCATAGTGTTATTGTGAAGAGGGAGTATGTGTGTGAATAATATGTTACTGTGAGGAGAGAGTATGTGTGTGCATAGTATGTAACTGTGAGGAGAGAGTATGTGTGTGCATAGTATGTTACTGTGAGGAGACAATATGTGTGTGCATAGTATGTTATTGTGAAGAGAGATTATGTGTGTGCATTGTATAATACTGTGAGGAGAGAGTATGTGTGTGCATAGTATGTTATTGTGAGGAGAATTATGTGTGTGCATAGTATGTTACTGTGAGGAGAGAGTATGTGTGTGCATAGTATGTTACTGTGAGGAGAAAGTAAGTGTGTGCATAGTGTGTTACTGTTAGAGAGATATGTGTGCACAGTGTTATTGTGAAGAGGGAGTATGTGTGTGCCTAGTATGTTATTGTGAAGGAGTATGTGTGTGCATAGTATTTTACTGTGAAGAGGGAATATGTGTGTGGATTGAATCTAACTGTAAAGAGAGATTATGTGTGATCATAGTATGATACCTTGAAAAGGTGACTTCTGGTGTTAGCATAGTGTTTAGGGCTTGTCCCGACGGCACAGTTTTCAGCCGGATTTACTGACTGTTTTCGGGTTTTCAGAGTGGAACTATGAACATTTGGGTACGAGGGGGATGGCTTAGAATCCACAAACTGGCCGGATAAAAGCTGGTCCTGTGCCAAAAAAAGACCAATTTCCGACAGGTATTTGGCCTGAGCCATATGAACGTTGCCTTACTGTTAAGAGTGTGTTTTTATTTGCTTAGTATTTTACTGTGATGAGAGAATTTGTTTGTGCATAGTGTGATACTGTGAAGAGGGAGGTGCATAGTGTGTTACTGTGAAGAGGGAGTATTTGTGTGCCTAGTGTGTTACGTGTGGAAAGAGGAGAGTCTAACTGTATGTGTGCATAGTATTTTACTGTGAGGAGAGAGCATGTGTGTGCATAGTGTGTTACTGTGAGGAGGTAGTGTGTGTGTGCATAGTCTGTTACTGTGAGGAGGTAATATGTGTGTGCATAATGTGTTACTGTGAAGAGGGAGTATGTGTGTGCATAGTATGTTACTGTGAAGAGGGAGTATGTGTGTGCACAGTGTGTTACTGTGAGGAGGGTGTATGTGTGTGCACAGTGTGTTACTGTGAGGAAGGAGTTTGTGTGTGCATAGAATGTTACTGTGAGGAGGGAGTATGTGTGTGCATAGAATGTTACTGTGAGGAGGGAGTATGTGTGTGTGCATATGTAATTACTGTGAAGAGGGAGGTATGTGTGGTCGGCATAGTATTTACTGTGAAGAGGGAGTATGTGTGTACAATAAATTACTGTGATGACCGAGTATGTGGTGAGTAGTATGTTAACTGGGCAGCGAGTATGTGTGTGGCATACGTATGGCTACTGTGAAGAGGGAGTATGTGTGTGCATAGTAATTTTACTGTGAAGAGGAGTATGTGTGAGCATTGATATGTTACTGTGAATAGGGAGTATGTGTGTGCATAGTATTTTACTGTGAAGATGGAGTATGCGTGTGCATAGTATGTTTAACTGTGAGAGGAGTATGCGTGTGCGATAGTATATTTACTGTGAAAGGAGTATGCGTGTGCATAGTATTTTACTGTGAAGAGGGAGTATGCGTGTACATATTAATTTACTGTGATGACCGAGTATGTGTGTGAGTAGTATGTTACTGTGAAGCGGGTGTATGTGTGTGCAGCGTGATAGGTGTAGCTGTGAAGCGGAGTATGTTGTGAGGCATAGTATGGCGAACTGTAAGAGGGAGTAGTGTGTGCATAGTGATTTTACTGTGAAGTATGGGAGTATGTGGTGTGCATCCGAATGTTACTGTGAATAGGTGAGTATGTGTGTGCATAGTATTTTACGTGAAGAGGGAGTATGCGTGGTGCATAGGTAATTTACTGTGAAGGAGGAGAATGTTTGTGCATAGTGTGTTACTGTGAAGAGGGAGTGTATGTGTGAGCATAAGGGTGTTACTGTGAGAAGGAGTATAGTTTTGCATAGTATTTAGACAGTGGAAGAGGTAGTATGTAAATATGCATAGTAGTTTACTGGTGAAGAGGTAGTATATGTGTACATTTTGTGTTACTTTCCTACTAAGCCCTATTGTTTTAATATTGCTTATGTGCCATTTGACACTCAATATAAAATTTTTTCTTCCTATACTCTATGATTAAAGTAGCTGGTGGAGTGACGGTCCATCTAATATCTAAAAGTCAAGGGAGAGACCTCCCGTCCCGGGTGGTCAGTTTTGAAGTAGTGTCAAGCAGCTCCTGAAAGGGGCCTTATTTTTATCATTGTTATGACGCTCTCTATGTCGGCCACTGCATTACACAGCTCCATAGCATGCCAGTCCTTATCCCACACTCTCATCAGGGATGACTATTCACTTTGAATATGGAATATAGCACCTCATATTTCGTGACCACGCTAGGTAGCTGGGGACAGATGTACGGCTATGTATAGATCCCGCTGTAATTAACAGATTACCTGCTGGACTGAACGCCTACTCTATTAGTCTGAGCACAGAGTTCAGGGTAATAAAGCTTTCAGCAGTTTTCCTCAGACAGCAGTAAAGTTGTGTACTGGTAAATATGAGAATATCCCCAGCTGGTCACCCTACAAGCACTGGTACAACCTGCAGGGACACAATCCTGCTGGAATGTTACTTACTCCTTACTAGTCTATTAGATTTACTGTAATAAATTTGTTGTCCCTACTACAACCTCCGATCATGGGAGCGCAGGTTTCATGTTCTCATATCTCCTTGTGCTTTTAGTACGCCTTCTCAGTAATGTAAGAGGAGTGGAGCAGGGAACGTGAGAAAACTTCCAAGCACATTTCAGTGTCCAGCAAACACGTGTTGCATTGTAGCCCATTCCACAGGACAAACAAATGTGAAAATCGGACCAAATTGTGTAATATTGATACTGCATACAGATTAATGCAAAGCTATATGGTTTCTTCTTACTTACACCCGATGGACCCAATATTTTGCACCTGATATCAGTATATGACCAAAAGGCTATGGCTACACCGCATCGGACAAAAAACGGCCGAAAGTGCTCCTCTTTTTTTTCTCCAATGCAGGACCACAGTGTTTGCCACGTTTTGCGCAAAAATCGTGCTCGCGTCTCGTTTTTTCAACGCTGCCCATACAATTGTATGAACCTGTTTAGCAAGAAAAAGTATTTTGCCATCTCACCACCGCCAAGTGATTGGGCTGCATGGCTCACTCTGGGAGTATGAAGTCAGGAACAGCAGAAAAAGGAAAAGTTTGCCAGCAACGTCCAATTATGCATTAAAAAATGAAAGTCTTTATTTGAAAATCAAATGCAATGGAAAATACATTATGGAGGCACAATGAATCGCTGATAAATGGTGTTTACATGGATTAATTTTCCAAAATATAGACTTTTAGTTTTAAAACATCATTGGAGTTGCTGCAAGTTTTTTTCCTTTTTCTGATAAACCTGTTTAGTCTACAAACTCCACTTTTTTGGGCCCATAGGTTACTAAGGGCAAAAGAGTGAATTTTTTAGACCTAAGCAGTTTTCATACATATGGGCCATAAATTGGCCAGCGTATATATACAACATGTTGTAGAAAATCTGCCGGCACCAGAAGATTGAGCGGAAGAAAAGACGAGCTTTGAGATACTGACAGCCGGTCTTTTCTATTTCCAGCTTAAGGGGCTCGCACAAAAGATCAGAATTTTCGGTGCTTTTAAAATCCTAAAAGTGCCGAAAGTACAATCGTTAACCTGTGCAGTGGAGACAAAGCCTAATGGTGCAATCCAAAGGCATATACTGGGAAATAAATAGACTTTTTTATGTAAATTCTTTATACCATCCGCACTTCAGGCATCAGAAGAAGGCTACACCTTCGAAACGTCGCAGGTGCAACGCACCTAGGGCCACATGTATGATTGGGTTTTTTCACGCCTTTGTCTGGCTTAAAATGCACCTAATAACGTGTTAAGCCGCATTGTTAGTAAAACTCCTCACTTTCTAAGTGCGGCCTTAATATTGAGGAGAGTGTTTCTGGGGGTTTTTCTGGGGGCGTTTGAGTAGCAACTCGTAATATTAGACACATATATGAATGTGGTTCAGTAAAACTGGGCGCATTACTTTGCTCGGGACAGCAGACCTATCTCAATGTGCTTCTGTCCTGAGTAACCTGAGGTAGTGGAAAGTTGGAGGCTAGAATTTGCTGTAAGGGGCAAAAATGTCCAATATTTCTCACCTTCCGCACCAGTACAATAAAAAAAATAATTTATGACATGATCAAACTATCTAAAATTAAATTATTTAAATTTAATAATAAAGTTATCATATAAAAATATATAATATCCAAAAAATATAAAATATCTCCAATAAAATATCTTTAAAATGAGTAGAATCTAAAACTAAGTTTTACATTTAAATAACCCACTGAGTGATTTTGTGCAATTTTTTTCATTTTAACTACAATTAAATTTGAAATGTATTTTTGCTTGCTCTCTACTCTTTATTCTGCATACACAGAGAGCCCAGCACAGCACAGTATTGATGGGAACCTGTGGTCCTCCAAGCAGGATCAGTTCCATAGTTTCTATCACTGACATCTATATCTAATGACTTCTCGTTTTATTTCCAGTCTGGTCTATAGTCTTAACACACGGTTTTGTGGCAATACTTATGAGTTTTGTGGGCGAGGGGCAGAAACTTTTCACACATTTATGAACACACATAACGGAAGACCACTTTCATACATCAGGCCAATATAGACAGAAAATGAGACCTCGACTATTCACATCGATGCGCCTTCTTTCATACATGTCTCCCAAGTGCGGATGGCTTCACTCCTCAGCATCATTTGGTCTAAGACTAATATTAATGAAACTTCCTAACAAATTTTGAGGATGAGCGTGTTCCAGTCCAAGGATTCTTGTAAAAAGTTGCGGTAGAGGCCTCATGCTGGTATAAATTTTTTTAGAAATCCTTTTTGATATGGAAGTACAAGTATTTTACCATAAATTAGTCTTATGTTTATAATAGCTGGAATATTCCTAGTGGGTTGACCATATTGGAAGCTGTGAGGACCCTTCTGTTGGCAAAGATTGAAAGCATTGGTTTAATAAGGGGTAAATACGATATTTGTAATAGCCTAATGGTGCATCCACAAGGCAGTGACAAAATACCGGTCAGATTCTGTCTTAAGAATCCAGCCGACGCTTTGCCGTCTTTTGGATGGTTTTGGGGGACAGTTCTGACTGCGGTTTGCGGATTCCACTCTCCCTGCTCAACCATTCAAATGCACAAAACCGGGCGGAAGACTGTGAATGTTGAAGATTTTTCAGAACACTGGCGGTGTGGAGCGATATCCATTACATTATGTCAGTTGCGAGATCGTATTCTCATCAAAGTCTATAGATGGTGTTGGTCAGTATTCAGATGGTTTTTACAAATCCGAAGAGTCAGTGATGACTGTGGAACTCTCTGCCAGATATAACAGTGTCCATGGTGAATTCACTAATTAGATTCAAAAGGGTCTGGCTACATTTCTAGGATGTAATAATATAACAGGTGTTAGTATAGACCAGGATTCTGAGAAGGGTCCTGGATACATTTCAAGATGAAATAATATAAGCAAGTTAAAAGTGACCGGGATTCTGGAGAGAGGGTCTGGAACACTTCTAGATGTAATGGTGGGAGGGATAGAAGAAAAATATAAATTTATCAGAACATGTTATCAGTACCGAGATTCTGGAGAAGAGTCTGGGAATACCTATCTAGAATGTAATCAAAATAAACAAGTTATATTGGACCCGGGATTCTGGAGAAGGGTCTGGATACATTTCTAGATGAAATAATGATAAACAAGTTTATAGTGACCGTGATTCTGGAGAAAAGTCTGATACATTTCTAGATGTAATAATATAACAAGTTATAGTGACCGTGATTCTGGAGAAGGTCTGGATACATTCTAGATGTAATAATATAACTCAAGTTATATGACCGGATTCTGCAGAAGGTCTGTGATACCTTTCTAGATGTAATAATCTAACCAAGTTATAGTGACCGGGAATTCTGCAGAAGGTCTGATACATTTCTATGGATTAATAATTTAGAGATGGGCGAATTCTCAAAATTCGGTTCGGTCACTTCGCCGAATTTTCCGACAAATTCGTTTCGGTCCGAATGCTTCGCAACGAATCACGTTAAAAAACAGCTATTTCCAGGCTGCCGCATAGCCGTGCAGGGTGGCTGTAGAACGTT
>JAODAL010027621.1:0-54623 GCA_025379985.1 Phyllomedusa bahiana | reverse complement strand
CGGGGCCCAGAATTTTCGCCCGTTATTGCCACCACCTTCCCCTGGCAAAGGTTCTTGTCACCCAGCCAGCGCCGTCTCGTGCTTAGAGCCGCCCACAGCTCCTACCTTTGGGTGGGGCGGTCTCCAAGGCAATTAATTTCAACAGGGCCCTGGTGTCTCTGGGCACGTGAGCCACCAGGGGACCTTTGGGGGGAAAGAGCCTGCACCCCCCTGGGGTTTTAAAGAGGGGGCCCGACCCGGGAACCCACCGTCCCCCCCAAAACATCCACCCACTCACCCAGTGAGCGTCAAAAGAGAATAGCGGCCTTGGGCCGTGTTTATAGTCCATGTGTCGGTGGGAGAGGGACTTTTTCCGGACACAATCAGAAAACGCGCTTGAAATTTTAGTGCCTGCTGGCCAGGGGGGGGACGGCTTTTCGGGCAAAGAAATGCCTGCCGGCATCTGTATTGGGGGCAAGCAGGGCCAGGTGGGGGAAACCCATCTGTGTCCACCAACGGAAAGCAACATTTCCAAGGCCAAAACCCTGGCAATGCCGACATTCGGCTTTTGGCTTTGGGGAAGGGTTTTGGGTTAAAGGTTTCTTCTGCTCCAAACCTGGAAGACAGAAGGGGGCTGCTGACTCCCGTGTACGCGTGGGTCGTCAAACGGGCGGAAGGAAAGGGGTAGGTGGGTCTCTGGTGGTGCGGTGGTCCCGGGGCGACGGGGGAGGCGATCCCTATCATGCTCTGAAGCAGGGGCACTGGGAACGTTTGGGGGTGACGGAGGAGGAGGAGGCGAGACAGGGTGTGACAGTGGTTTTACCCCCGGGCATGGGGTCCCCTTTTTTTGGCCCAAAGTGTTCCTCCATTTCAACTATCATTCGCTGCATGTGACAGACTTTTTGGGGGCGTTATCCCCTTAAAGGGTCTTGCCTCTACTTATGCTTTCGGCAAAGGCGCATATGACATCACTGGGTGAATCAGAGGCTCCCCAAAAGAAGGCCCAGGTTTAAAGGGGGTCCTGGACCTTTGAGGGCGAAAAGCGGGGAGGGGGTTGCGCTGACCGTGGCTGGCGGAACCCAATCAGGGGATTTCTGCGACCGCCCCTCCCTTTTTGGGGCGGGACCCGTATTGACACTACCCCATCGTTTTCCTCCCGTCCATATGAAGCGCTCGCAAGAAAATTTGGGGAAAAGCCCGGGATGAATCCCAAGTCGTCATCACATCATCATCAACACAGGTGATTTGGGGCGTCCTGACTTTCTGCATCCAGAAGCTGGGGGCTAAAAGAAGGGGGCACTGCAAGGCGTTCCCCGACCGCCCGGGATTTTTTCCCGATTGCCCGGCTTCCTTCACCCCCTTGATGGCATCATAAACGGGGCGTCAGAGCAGAGAAAATCACCTTTTTTGGGCCTCTTGATCTTTTTAACATGCCTTCTGACCCAACCGCTTTTTGTCAAAAAGGTCTTCAAAAAATGGATTACCACAGTGTGGGTAAACCAAAGTTGAAAAATTGGGCTCTTCATGTTGGCAGATCGATGATGCTATGACGATTTTTGGGGCCCGTGACTGCGAGCACGGGGAGGTAAGACGCAGATGCAGGTTGCATTAACCACTGAAGGGCAGATTGGCGACGATGTTCGTTATTAATTCAGGGGCCCTGACCCCGCATGACAGGCCTGACGTCCCGCAACGACGATCCGCTGGGATGCGTGTTTCGAGCACGGAAAAAAGCACCTTCTCTCTTTCCTCTACCCCATGGCACCCCCCTCTTTGCTGCTTACCACCCGCATTTCACTCCATGTCAAAATATAAAAATTTGA
This sequence comes from Phyllomedusa bahiana, assembly GCA_025379985.1. Lineage (NCBI taxonomy): Eukaryota > Metazoa > Chordata > Amphibia > Anura > Hylidae > Phyllomedusa > Phyllomedusa bahiana. The sequence continues at coordinate 52,821 of JAODAL010027621.1, read as the reverse complement.
GAAGGTTGGAAATTTTGGAAAGTCTATTTTTAAAAGACGGCAAATCCAGCTATTCTCAAATCCCCCTTTAAACAAACAAAAAATTTCTGGATTCAAATTTAACTGCAAGGGGTCTAAAACAAAAACTGGACTGGCAAAAATCCAAAAAAACATATCTGTTATGTTTTTGGGATAAAAAAAGGGATTTTTTGACCTTTTTAATTTACCTGTGGTGAATATAAATTGCTGTTTTAAATTTACGTAGATCTGCGTCAATGAACAGTGTGGGTCCCAAAGTCAAAAAACACTTAACTGTTTTTTTTTTATATAATAAACTTTATTTTTTGCACCTTTCAATTCCCCCGGGTGAAAAAAGAATTGCTGTTTTTAAAATTTACGTAGACGCGTCAATGAACAGGCTTTGGTGCAAAAATCAAAAAACACATAACTGTTAGTTTTGATATAATAAACGGTATTTTTGCACCTTTCAATTCCCTGTGGGGAATATAGAATTGCTGTTTTAAGATTTTCGTAGATGCTGCGTAATGAACGTGCTGGGGGCGCAAAATCAAAAAACACGAAATGTATGTTTGATATAAAAAAACGGATTTTTTGCACCTTTTAATTCACCTTGGTGAATATGAATTGCTGTTTTAAGATTTAGTAGATCTGCGCAATGAACAGTGCTGGGGGCGCAAAAGTCAAAAAAAACGTAACTGTTAGTTTTGATATAAAAAACATATTTTTTGCACCTTTCAATTCCCGTTGTGAATATAAATTGTTTTAAGATTTACTAATGCTGCGTCAATGAACGTGCGGTGCGCAAAAGTAAAAAACACAAATTTATGTTTTGAATAATAAACTGTATTTTTTGCCCCTTTCAAATTTACCTGGGGAATATAGAATTACGTTTTAAGATTTACTAATGCTCGTCAAGAACAGTGCTGGATGCCCAAAACTCAAAAAACACGTAAATGTTAGTTTTGATATAATAAACTTATTTTTTGCACCTTTCAATTCACCTGTGTGAATATAGAATTCTGTTTTAAATTTACGTGATGCTGCGTAATGAACAGTGCTGGGGGGCGCAAAGTCAAAAAACACGTAACTGTTATGTTTTGATATAATAAACTGTATTTTTTGCACCTTTCAATTTACTTGTGGTGAATATAGAATTGCTGTTTTAAGATTTACGTAGATGCTGCGTCAATGAACAGTGCTGGGTGCGCAAAAGTCAAAAAACACGTAACTGTTATGTTTTGATATAATAAACTGTATTTTTTGCACCTTTCATTTCACCTGTGGTGAATATAGAATTGCTGTTTTAAGATTTACGTAGATGCTGCGTCAATGAACAGTGCTGGGTGCGCAAAAGTCAAAAAACACGTTACTGTGATGTTTTCGTACGATACACGGTATTTTTGGCAACAAACAACCTGTGCTGACTACAAGATTGCTGTATTGTAATTTAACGGCAAGGTGGATATATCAACAGTCACAGGTGTAATGGGTAAAATTGAACACCGATCTAAAATGTATACTGATAATAAAAGTGGAGTTTTGCAGCTAACAAAGAGACCTGCAGTTACTAGAAATGATGTTTATCCAATATAAGTTCAGGCTGCCCAATATCCAGGAAATATTTCAATAGCAAACTGTTAATAATAAAGATATTCCACTACAATGTCTACACTAAGTCTTGGTGAACTTTATCCAGTGTTCTTATAGATAGAGCTTGTCTGTGTTCGCCCGCGGGGGCCCCCCCCCCCGCGCTCCCACCGCCGTGAATTTACAGCGGTAGATTCTGCTTTAAAATTCTCTAGCTAACTACATAAAATGTTCAAATCCCTAATCTAACTAAATTGGAAGGATCACAGCTAATAGTAGAGGTTTCTCTGTGCAGAAATAGACTAATTTCGCTGAGCTGTTTGGCCACAGGCAGAACGCAGGTCCTATCCCTATGAGACGCTGAGAGACACTGAGGCTGAAACAGGAAACGCTGTTCTATGTAAAACGAGGTCATGTGATTTTTCCAGCCAATCGCAACCATACACATCCCAGTCATGACGTCGCACACACATCTCACCCTGCTCTATTCTGTAATCTCATTTGCTGGCCGCCAAAATTACAGGAAGCGCCGAAAAAGACGCGATCTTAATAGATGATGCACAGATTTTAACCTTAATTATCGCATGATCTGGAAATTTCGATCACCATAAAAACCTTGCCGATTTCAACTTTGTCGATAAAAATCGCTCAACACTAGTCAAGATGACTCAGGCGTGGATCGGCCAGGCTTTCCACCCACCACGGCCTTAGGCGTCAGTCTGGGTTCCACCGACCTGCCTCAGCCACTATTCTGATGCCGCCACCCGCCTTATGCCACACATCTGCTGCCAGTTTCGCCATCTGCCTACCACCATCTTTACCAGGGACTGGTATTGCAACCCACCTCAACACTCTGTCATTGTGCCACTCTATGACCTCATGCTGCTGCTGCTGTTGCTGTTGCCGTGACATCCACACTGTGTCATTGTGCCACTCTCTGACCTCATGCTGTTGCTCCTGCCGCCGTCACCTCAAATCTCTGTCATTGTGCCACTCTGTGGCTTCCTCCTGTTTTACCACCTCTAGAATGTCATTGTGCCACTGTCTGACCTCATGCTGCTGCTGTGGCTGCTACCATGTCCTCCACACTGTGTCATTGTGCCACTGCCTGACCTCATGCTGCTGCCACCGTGACCTCCGCTCTAAGTCATTGTGCCACTCTGTGGCTTCCTCCTGTTTTGCCACCTCCAGAATGTCATTGTGCCACTCTCTGACCTCATGCTGCTGCTGTGACTCCTGCCGTGCCCTCCACACTGTGTCATTGTGCCACACTGTGGCCTAATACTGTTTTGCCACCTCCAGAATGTCATTGTGCCACTGCCCGACCTCATACTGCTGCTGTTGTGACCTCCACTCTCAGTCATTGTGCCACTCTGTGGCCTAGTCCTGTTTTTGCCACCTCCAGAATGTCATTGTGCCACTGCCTAACCTCATGCTTCTGCCGCCGTGACCTCCGCTCTCAGTCATTGTGCCATTCTGTGGCTTCCTCCTGTTTTGCCACCTCCAGAATGTCATTGTGCCACTGCCCGACCTCATACTGCTGCTGTTGTGACCTCCACTCTCAGTCATTGTGCCACTCTGTGGCCTAGTCCTGTTTTTGCCACCTCCAGAATGTCATTGTGCCACAGCCAACCTCATGCTTCTGCCGCCGTGACCTCCGCTCTCAGTCATTGTGCCATTCTGTGGTTTCCTCCTGTTTTGCCACCTCCAGAATGTCATTGTGCCACTGCCTGACCTCATACTGCTGCGGTTGTGACCTCTACACTGTGTGATTGTGCCACTCTGTGGCCTAATACTGTTTTGCCACCTCCAGAATGTCATTGTACCACTGTCTGACCTCATGCTGCTGCTGTGGCTTCTGCCGTGTCCTCCACACTGTGTCATTGTGCCACTTTCTGACCTCATGCTGCTGCTGTGGCTGCTGCCGTGTCCTCCACACTGTGTCATTGTGCCACTTTCTGACCTCATGCTGCTGCTGTGGCTGCTGCCGTGTCCTCCACACTGTGTCATTGTGCCACTGCCTGACCTCATGCTGCTGCCGCCGTGACCTTCGCTCTCAGTCATTGTGCCATTCTGTGGCTTCCTCCTGTTTTGCCACCTCCAGAATGTCATTGTGCCACTGCCTGACCTCATGCTGCTGTGGCTGCCACCGTCACCTCCACACTCTGTCACTAATGTTGCCACCTGAGCTCTCAGCTTGTTTTTTTTACAGCTTTCGTTGGCATGACTTTATCAGGCTACATTCCCGCTTGAGTTTTTTGGTCAGTTTTGCCCTCTTAAGTGCCCAGGGAATTTTAGAGTGAAGCGATTCTAAGAGCGGCGACAGTCATCTGCGTGTCATTCTAAAACACAACATTGTATGAAGACCAAACCAAGCTCCCTCTGCATATTTAAGCAAGGCACAACGTTCTACAGCACCCTGCAGGCTCCGTGCAGCCTGGAAATAGCTGCTTTTTAACGCGATTCGTCCCGAAGAAATTCGGACCGAATTTATTTTTGTCGGAAAATTCGGCGAAGTGACCGAATCGAATTTTTGAGAAATTCGCCCATCTCTATTCATAATCGAAGGTTAATTACAAGTTTTTCTGTTGTTGTGTTCCGTAAAATACATGCCGTTTTAACACGCTACAAACATGGTTATTGTTGGCAGCACATTTCTCTTGCGCAATTTACATCCAAGGGTTAACTAAGTATTTTTCTGCAGTTGTATTATTAAAATAAACGTTGTTTTTCACCGCCAAAGAAGAAATTTTGGCTGTAGCATAATTCATATCCGAAGGTTAATTACAAGTTTTTCTGTTGTTGTGTTCCGTAAAATACACGCTGTTTTAACACGCTGCAAAGCTGGTAATTGTTGATAGCACATTTCTTTTGCGCACTTTACATCCAAGGGTTAACTAAGTATTTTTCTGCAGTTGTACTTAGTAAAAGAAACATTCTTTTTCACCGCCAAAGAAGAAATTTTGCCTGTAGCATAATTCATATCCGAAAGTTAATTAAGCCTGTTTGTGCTTTTATACAGTATTCAGTAAAATACACAGTGTTTTTAAACACAACATACAAGTAAATTTTTCCTGCCCATTTGTGGAGCGCAATTTATATCCAAGGGTTACCCAAGCTTGTTAGTCGGTTCATTTGGAGTCAAATACAGGGTGTGTATTTATCATATACAGATATCTTCATCAAACAGTTTCTGCACATTTTAGAACAAACAGTATGTCAGACAGAGAGGTGGCAGGCTCTTCAACTGCGAGTGGCAGTGGCACAAACATTCCTGGAGCAGGCACAGGTCGCAGCACAGCAAGGGGACGGCGCAGCAGGGGTCACTCGGTGAGGCCACAACTGCTGCTGTCATCTAGCGGCCGTGTGTTGTTCAGCAACCCAATGGTTCTTGATTGGTTGACTAGGTCATCCACTTCCTCTCAGATGACATCTGACAACCCCAGCCAAGAGTCAGTGGGAACGTCAGACACATCCCTTAGTTGGCATGGTTTAGGAGCGAGTCAGCGGCCCTCACCTGTCCTCAACCCGCCTCTGTCCCATCCGGTTCCCTCAGCCAGAGATCTACTATGGGGTCTGGGCTCAGCGCCACTATATAGCGAGGATGAACCCAATTTGAGGAGGGCAGTCAGCCAGCTACTTGGCAGCGAAGAAATGGGGCCAATATCCCTGCTTCTTGCAGTATTGATGTGGAGAGTGGCATTGGGGGGAGGTTTTTTGGCAAGCGGTAAGCCTCGGCATACCAAGACCGTTGAGGAGGACAGCAGTGACAATCAAACACTCATGAAGTATAAACATGGTGGTTTGAATCCAGTTTCTGCATTACACCAGTTTGTTCAAATGCAGCGTATGGAACTTAAACTGAAGGAGACCATAACTACAGGAATTGTTTTAGGTGCTTATTTTGCATTCTGTGCCATTATTGATGGAATTCTCAACAAAACTGGAATGGTACAGAAAAAAAAGAAAAAGACAGCTGCAAAACTGGATTTGTATGAAAAAGGGGAGGCCCTCCCTTGTTAAAGGTGGAAAAAGGGGAGGCCCTTTCCTGTTAAAGGTGGAAAAAGGGGAGGCCCTCCCCTGTTAAATGTGGGAAAAAAGGGGACTCCCTTCCCTGTTAAAGGTGGAAAAAGGGGAGGCCAACCCTGTTACCTGTTCATCAATTTCCCCCTATTCAATAATTTCCCCCTGTTAATATATTTATTCTTGTTCATAAATTTCCCCCTGTTAATATATTTATTCCTGTTCATCAATTTCCTCCTGTTAATTTATTTATTCCTGTTCATCAATTTCCTCCTGTTAATATATTTATTCCTGTTCATCAATTTCCACCTTTTAATATATTTATTCCTGTTCATCAATTTCCCCCTGTTCATCAGTTCCTTCTGCCCGTGTACCCGACCTTTCTGCTATGTTACCTGACCTCCTCTCCGCCGCCTGCCCTGACATGTTGGCCTGACCTTTGACTAAGAGTTTTGTCTTACGATTCGGTACCTCGCTGCACCTCGGATGCCACCGCAAGCTAGTCGCCCCAAGGGTAGCGACCTGGTAGGACTCCCACCGCAGAAAGTCCATCCTGCCTTGCTGCAGGCTCTGATCAAAACCGGGACCTACTTAGACCCCGCTCCCTGGCGTGGCAGCTACCACCACTTGCGGTGGTCCAGAGGAGCCACTACCTGTGTCGTTACAATGGCTGAAGTGAATGCTAAGTTTCCAGGCCAGTTCTTTGAATGGTGCAGAGTCCACCACTTGAAAAGGGAGGGACTGCAGTACCACCAACTTGGACAGGAGCACGGTCAGCTTCTGCACTTAGGGATGGCTAGACACATACTGCTGTCTCTTAGCAATCGTCTCGGTGAATGACTGCTGGCACCATGATTGCCGTGGAGCAGGAGTATCTGGAACGGTAGATGATGTAATAGACAGGGAGTTGTCTTCAGCAGAGGTGGTGAAGCAATGAATGCCTGACATGGGAGGCGTGCCACTGGGTGCTACAGCTGTTGGGACAGGATGGACCACCACATCTGAAACACGTATGGTGACACTGCATGATGTTGATGCAGGGCCTTGGTACTAACGTTAGGTCCCTGGTCACGCTTTACTTTCTGGCCACAGATTCGACATATAGCCATGTTCACCTCCTCTGGTGTCTTAGCAAAAAACTGGCACATCGCCGAGTAGGTGATTTTACCAACAAAGCATTGCACTGACTGACTGTTACTGCCGCTAACCCAGTGAGTCCCTGTGCTGCTGCTTTCTGGGACCTGCAAAGTGGGTGGTCTAAATCGTGGCCATTTGGCTCCCAACCTCGCACTGCTACCACCCTGCTGACTCCTGGCCACACTACCGACTTATGGGCTGCGCCATTGCCTGACACGCAAGCTGCTGCTCTCTTCTCCCTATGATAATGATGAACCCTTGTACACTGTTGGTCTGGGTCAGCTGATAGCATCACATGACTTTCAAAACCACCACATCACATGACTTTCAAAAAAAACAAGGGACTGTGTATGAAAAACCCACCGACTCTTGGCTGGGGTTGTCAGATGTCATCTGTGAGAAAGTGTATGACCTAGTGTGTGGTCAACACATGGCCGGTAGATGACACCGGATGCTGTGGCCTCACAGGATGACTGCTGCTGTGACGTCCCCTTACTGTGCTGCGATCTGTGGTGGCTCCGGTAACCTACTACTGTGTTCTTTGACGCTATGGTAGGATCGTAGCCCTCAGCTTGTTTTTTTCCAGCTTTCGCTGCCATGACTTTATCAGGCTACATTCCCGCTTCAGTTTTTTGGTCAGTTTTGCCCTCTTAAGTGCCCAGGGAATTTTATAGTGAAGCGATTCTAAGAGCGGCGGCAGTCATATGCGTGTCATACTAAAACACAACATTGTATGAAGACCAAACCAAGCTCCCTCTGCATATTTAAGCATGGCACAACGTTCTACAGCACCCTGCAGGCTCTGTGCAGCCTGGAAATAGCTGTTTTTTAATGCAATTCGTCCCGAAGCAATTCGGACCGAAACGAATTTTGTCGGAAAATTCGGCGAAGACACCTAATCGAATTTTTGAGAAATTCTCCCATCTCTACCCACAATTTTCATAAACTATCCAGGCCCTGACACAGCAAAGCCGCTGCAATCCCTGATGCTACCTCCTTCATTCTTTCCAGTTGGGATGACATTTTGATGTTGGTCTGCGGTGTTCTTTCTCCTACTCCGTTATGTGGTTGCTCTAGTGCCTCTGACGAGGGCAGCTTACACATTTTTAAAGGCATTATCAATGCTGTGCAGCATATATAGGTTTAAGAATAACATTTGCTCCCATTCAGATAATGTCTTTTTCAGCGACGGTCAGGCAGATTTGGAGAAGACAATGTTAAACAATATACTGGATCCATTGCAACAACATGGGTTCACAGAAGAAGAGCCTGGGTACTGAACTATCCTGCCTGCAATCCATACCTTTCACCAATAGAAAACATTTGGCAGATCATGAAATGAAAATCCTGCAAACAAAACCCAGGACTTGAGCAGCGGGAATCCTACATCAGGCAAGAATGGGACAAAATTCCTCCCCAAGGCACCAGAAATTGATCTCCTCAGTTCCCAGTAGTTTACAGACTTGTAAAATAAAGAGGGGATTCTACACAATTGTAGACATGGCCCTCTCCCAACTCTTTTTTTGAGATGTGTTGCTGCCATCAATTTGTAAATGAATACATTTTTTCAAATGAAATTGAAGACGTCTAACTTTCAACTTCTGAAATGTTTTTTATGTTCTGTTTTGAATAAAATATGGCTATATGAGATCTTTAAAACATTAGATTATGTTTTCTTTACGTTTTTCATAGATTATGGTACTGGGTAAATAGCCCCAGGATCCTGTGTGGTCTTTTTAGGAATTGGGGTTGTAATAAATATGAAGCATAAATGATCTGACACCATATACATGTGGAGTCAGAGTGATGGATAGTTAATAATAAGGGATGGGTTTTATTACTATCTCTGTCTAAAGTTACAAGAAGGACATACATTTTTGGCATCATTATGTAATTTAGTATTTGTTGGCATTTTGGGAGCGTTTGCTTATCATTTGTCTTATCAGTGGGCGTTAATGAGACACAACTGTATCTTTTACTTCTGTATGTGATTAATGTAAGATTAAACCCAAACCTGTTTCTACAATAAAATTATGAAGTGGGAGGATGCAGAGAGGAAGTGCGCCAATAAATGTAGTCGTACAAAGCATTTTTGAGTTAATACACAACTGCATAGATAACATATTGAATTATTTTGTGAATAAAAACAGCTTTTTTCCCTTATAGTTCTATTTTTAAACCTGCAAAGCAAACTTGATTGCAAACATCTGTTGTTTCTTTGTTGAGAATAACTAAGGAAAAAAACAGATTGACGGAAACTTTTAAAATGTGACAAAAAAAATTAAGCTTGGAAACTGAAACTTTTACCACTCTTGAATAACTGATGTATAAAAATTAAAGTTACATTACTATATGTTTAGAATAGAATGAAGAACGTAGTCTGGGGGTGTGCTAACAGATCACTACAGAACATATTTAGAATATATTGACTATGTGTAGATAGATAAATAGATAGATAAATAGATATAGATAGAAATATATAGATACTGTAGATAGATAGATAGATAGATAGATATAGTTTTCTGTTGTCCAATGTCGATTGTCTGATGTCTATTGTCTGTTGCCTGATGTCTATTGTCCATTATCTGATCTCTATTGTCTTTTATCTGTTGTCTGATGTCTGTTATCTAATGTCTACTGTCTGATGGCTATGATCTGATGTCTATTGTCTGATGTCTGCGGTCTATTGTCCAATGTCTGATGTCTGTTGTGTTATGTCTATTGTCTGATGTCTATGTCTGATGTCTATAATCTAATGATTTGTATATTATATGATGTCTGTTGTGTGATGTCTATGGTCTGTTGTTTTATGTCTATTTTCTAATGTCTATAATTTAATGACTGTTGTCTGATGTCTAAATCTAATGATTGTTGTGTACTGCTTGATGTCTATTGTCTGTTGTCTATAATGTTTGTTGTCTATTTATGATGTCTATAATCTGGTGTTTCTTATCTGCTGTCTATTGTCTGATGTAAACTCTTTGTTGTTTGATATTTATTATGTGATATCTGTTGTCTAATGTCTATTATTTGATGACTATTGCCTAATATCTTTTGTCGGATGTATATTGTCTATTTTCTGATGTATATTGTCAGTTGTCTGATGTCTATAATCTGATGTCTTGTCCTACATCTGTTGTCTGATATCTATTTTCTGATATATATTGTCTAATGTCTGTTGTCTATAATTTGATGTGTATTGTCTGGTTGTCTTATGTATATTTTGTGATGTCTATTGTCTGATGTCTACAATCTGTTGTCTGATGTCTGTTATCTGATGTCTATTGTCTAATGTCTGATGTCTATTGTCAGTTGTCTATTGTCATTTGTCTGATTTTTGTCGTCTGATGTCCATTGTCTGTTGACTAATTTCTATTGTGTTATCTGATGTCTATTGTCTGTTGTCTATTGTCTGATGTCTGTTGTTTGATGTCTGCTGTCTAATGTATATTGTCTGATGTCTATTGTCTGTTGTCTGATGTCTGTTGCCTGATGTCTGTTGTTTTATGTCTATTGTCTATAATCTGACATCTGTTGCCTGTTGTCTTATGTTTATTTTGTGATGTCTATTGCCTGTTTTCTGATGTCTATTGTCTATTGTCTGATGTCTTTATTCTAATGAATGTTGTCTGACGTCTATTGACTGTTGTCTACTGTCTGATGTTTATTGTCTGATGTCTATTGACTGTTGTCTATAATCTATTGACTGTTGTCTACTGTCTGAAGCAGGGGTGTAACTACCGGGGTAGCAGGGGTAGCAGTTGCTACAGGGCCCCTGCGCTTAGGGGGGCCTCGGGGCAGCTGCTACCGCATCCGCTACCCCGGTAATGCCGCTCCTGGGCCCGCCGGCAGTGAACCTAACAGTTCACTGCGGCGGGCGGGGAGCTGCGGGGCCCGGCGCATACTTCCTCTGAACGCCCGGGCCCCCCGGCCCGAGCGTTCAGAGGCAGCGCTGGCTGGAGCTAGCAGTACGGAGCGCCGATCGCTCCGCTCTGCTACTTCCCCTGCCGGCGCTCTGTGGTCACGTGGGCGCCCGCGCTGAGCGCAGAGGCTGCAGGGAAAGCAGCAGACAGGAGCGAGCAGCGCATCGGGGGAGCGTGGACCGAGGTGAGTAAGTGATTTCTTGTTTTACCTCCCCCATATGCCTGCCTATACCCCCATATGCCTGCCTATACCCCCATATGCCTGCCTATACCCCCCATATGCCTGCCTATACCCCCCCATATGCCTGCCTATACCCCCCCATATGCCTGCCTATACAGCCCCCTATATGCCTGCCTGCCTATAAAGCCCCCTATATGCCTGGCTTCTCTAGTTACGCCCCTGGTCTGAAGTCTATTGTCTGATGTCCATTGTCTGATGTCTATTGTGCAATGTCTGTTGTCCAATGTTTACTGTCTGTTGTTATATGTCTGTTGTCTAAAGTTTATTTTCTGTCTATTGTCTGCTTCTGATGTCTGTTGTTTGTTGTCTGATGACTACTGTCTGTTGCCTGTTGTTTGATGCCTATTGTTTATAATCTGATGTCTATTGTATGTCGTCTGGTGTATATTTTGTGATGTCTGTTGTCTGATTTCTGTTGTCCATTGTCTGTTGTCTATAATCTAATGAATGTTGTCTGATGTCTATTTACTGTTTTCTAAAGTCTGTTTTCTGATGTCCATTGTTTGTTATCGGACGTCTTTTGTCTGATGTCGATTGTCTGTTGTCTGATATCTAGAATTTAATGAATGTTGTCTGGTTTATATTTTGTGATGTCTATTGTCTGTTTTCTGATGTCTATTGTATGTTGCCTAATGTCTATAATCTAATGAATGTTGTCTGATGAATATTTTGTGATGTCTATTGCCTGATGTCTGTTGTTTATAATCTGTTGACTGTTGTCTACTGTCTGATGTCTATTAATCTGATGATTTGTCAGATGTCTATTGTCTGTTTACTGATGTCTATTGTCTAAAGTCTATTGTCTGATGTCTATTGTCTGCTTCTGATGTCTGTTATCTGATATCTATAATATGATGACTTGTCAGATGTTTATTGTCAGTTGTCTTTTGCCTGATGTTTATTGTCTAATGTATATAATCTGATGTCTGATTTCCATTGTCTGTTGACTAATGTCTATTGTCTGTTACTTGATGTCTAGAATGATGTCTTGATGTTTGTTGTATGCTGTCTGATCTCTATTGTCTGTTGTATAATAATTACTGTCTGATGTCCATTGTCTGTTGCTTGCTCTCTGCTGTTTGATGTCTGTGGTCTATAATCTGATGTCTATTGTCTGTTGCCTGATGTATATCTTGTTATGTTTATTGTCCATTTTATGATCTCTGTTGTCTGTTGTCTGATGTCTATAATCAGATGAATTTTGTCTGATGTCTATTGTCTGTTGTCTACAACCTGATTACTGTTGTCTACTGTCTGATGTTTATTGTCTGATGTATATAATCTGATGACTGTTGTCTGTTGTCTATAATCTGATGTCAATTGTCTGTTGTTTACTGTATGATGTCCATTGTCTATTGTCCATTTACTGATGTCTATTGTCTATCTTCTGATGTCTTATGTCTGTTGTCTCTTAATGAAAGTGTTTCCAAATCAGGCATTCAGAGATGGTGAATAAAATCATTCCTTTATTGGCATCCAGACAATAATATATAAATGTTTTGAACCGATGCACGGTTCTTTGTTATACCGTGACTGATGTCAATTGTCTGATGTCTGTTCTTTATGCATTGCCTGATGACTATTGTCTGATATCTGTTGTCTGATACCTGATTTTATGTATGGTCAAACAACTGGACCAATATGCACCAAATTTGGCGCGTGATCAGGTGCTACATATTGCTCCTCTCTGGGACCTACCGTTTTCAACATCTACACACAAAAAACAGAATTTGCCCTGATTGCTGTCTGTTATTTATGCAGGTTCAAATGAGTGAACAAATCTGCATACAATTTGGCACATAGGTCAATCTAGCACTTCTGAAGGTCTATATTAAACTTCAGCTGTAGAACCTACTGTTCTTAATATATTCACAAAAAGATTTGCTGTTGAAGGTCTTCTTTATGGAAAGACAACACAAACAACAAACAGTTAAATAGAAAATACCTGTGTGAAGCCAGGTAATTTAGGGTGATCAGATCAGCGAACAGCAAACTGCTGAAACTCCCTGGCAGACTGAGGCACACCTCTAGTCTAAGCAACACAGACAAGCAGCAGAGACAGACCCATGCCTGTTTGAAGGATAACTAATTGCCGTTAAAAGGGTTGTCTGGGCGCTCTAGAAAAACAAAAGTAGTAAACTCCTAGCAGCCCAGTAAGAGGAAACACCTATACCCACTATATTCCCCCATCTCTACAGTCTTCTGTTTTCTTTCTTCTACTTATGAACAGCGACATCACTGCTGCAGATGAGCATGCTTACAGAAATAGCAGTTCTAAACTGTGATATAAGGGAAGTGGCATGTAACTGCTTCACTTGTGATGACGCCTTTTGAAAGTAAATAAAATAAAACAGAAGACTGGAGAGACCCAGTGCTGGAACAGAGGAGTAGGGGAAGACAAGTATAAACTTTTTTTTACATTAGGCCACCAGAAGCCTACTACTTATTTTTTAGAGGAACCAGACAAATCCTTCAAATAAAACAGAACCGTGGGAAGCCAGGTAAGGAACTCTTCATGAACAACATCTGTTCTTTATGCATGGACAATAAAAACAACAAACAGTGAAATGAAATAGACTCTTGTGATGCTGGGATATTCTGCCAATGATATATTCTAAAAATATATATATTTTTCTGCACTGAATTATTGTTGCAACAGGTGCTACAGTGGGGAAAAAAAGTATTTAGTCAACCAGCAATTGTGCAAGTTCTCCCACTGAAAACGAAAAGAGGCCTGTAATTGGCCTAATAGGTAGACCTCAACTATGAGAGACAAAATGAAAAAACAAATCCCGAAAACCACATTGTCTGATTTGGAAATAATTTATTTGCAAATTATGGTGGAAAATAAGTATTTGGTTAATAACAAAAGTTCATCTCCATACTTTGTTATATATCCTTTGTTGGCAATGACAGAAGTCAAACATTTATTGTAAGTCTTCAAAAGCTTGGCACACACTGTTGCTGGTATGTTGGCCCATTCCTCCATGCAGATCTCCTCTAGAGCAGTGATGTTTTGGGGCTGTGGCTGGGCAACACAGACTTTCAACTCCCTCCAAAGGGAGACACTCCTTCGCTGCCCTGGCTGTGTGTTTGGTATCATTGTCATGTTGAAAGACCCAGCCACGTTTCATCTTCAATGCTGATGGAAGGAGGTTTGCACTCAAAATCCCACAATACATGGCCCCATTCATTCTTTCATGTACACGGATCAGTCGTCCTGGTTCCTTTGCAGAAAATCAGCCCCAATGCATGATGTTGCCACCCCCATGCTTCACAGTAGGTATGGTGTTATTTGGATGCAGCATTCTCTCTCTTCCAAACATGATGAGTTGTGTTTCTGCCAAACAGTTCTACTTTGATTTCATCTGACCATATGACATTCTCCCAATACTCTTCTAAATCATCCAAATGATCTCTAGTAGACTTCAGATAGGCCTGTACATGTACTGGTTTAAGCAGGGGGACACGTCTGGCACTACAGGATCTGAGTCCCTGGTGGCGTAGAGTGTTTTGATGTTAACCTTTGTTACGTTGGTCCCAGCTCTCTGCAGGTCATTCACTATGTCCCCCCGTGTGGCTCTGGGATTTTTATTCACTGTTCTTGTGATCATTTTGATCCCACAGTGTGAGATCTTGCGTGGAGTCCCAGATCGAGAGAGATTATGAATGGTTTTGTATGTCTTTCTTTTTCTAATTATTGCTCCAACTGTTGATTTCCTCACAAGAAGCCTATTGCAGATTCAGTCTTCCCAGCCTGGTGCAGAGCTACAATTTTGTTTCTGGTGTCCTTTGACAGCTCTTTGGTCTTCACTAGTGATGAGCGAACACTAAAATGTTCGAGTTTGAGTAGAACCTTGATTTTTGAGAAGCTCGCCTCGAAGTTCTAGCCAAACTGGAACTCAAATTTCAAACCCCATTGAAGTCAATGGGAGAACATGTTCTGGTTAATTTTTATACCTAAACAGGTGAGGAGAAGCTGCAATTAGCATCCATAACAGTAAAATGGTTACGTGGAACAAATTAGTGAAGAAAATGTAGCTATAAGAGTCACAGAAAAAAATTCACAGGCTAAAATAATTAATTCCTTTCAATGGCTAACTGAAAAGATGAGGACAGCGTAGCTATAGGAGGCGCAGCGCTAGCAGCTGCTACAGGGCCCCTTTGACATATAAGAAGAAATGGCACATGGTAACTGGCAGGAGCCCTCTATCACTTTTTGCACCAGGGCCCATGAACATGTCATATATGTAATGGCACCAAGAATATCCCAACAGGGAACATGGAGGTTCAGCTGGCAGGGCCATAGTTATAGGAGGTGCAGTGGTAGCCAGGGCTGCCGTCAGTCATCTATTAACCATTTCAGGGCCCCATGCAGCTAAATCAAATGGGGCCCCCACCCATTACTAGTTCCTATTTTTAACATATCACTGTGCCGCTTTTTGATTAGGGACCCTGACAGGAGTACTCCCCTATTGTCAACCTTGGCTCCCCTTTTACAGTAGCCTGACCCCAAAAGCAGCAAAAATGACCTGTTGGACACTCAGAATAAAATTTTCAAGAAGAAATGAGTATTTGAAATAAGATTTTTTTCAATGGGACCTTTACTATAACGCTGGCTGCTGGGCAGGATAAAACTTCTATGACGTGGCGTGCAAGCTCAGACCATTCATCCAATTTGGACACCTAGAAGTCGATTGGGTCCAAACCAAGTCCAAAAACATCGGGGTTGAGCTGCAGGTAGTCATGGACCATGGTCTTAAGCCGGTCTCTGTGTGTCTGAATACTGCCCTGCCTAACACGTGTTGGTGAGGTGGTAAAAAACAATTTCCACATGTCACCCAGTAGGCTTCTGCCACACTGCCTGCTGCTGATGCGGCTACTTGCCATTCTACTGCTGGTACGTTGCTGACGTTTTTCCACTGTGACATTAGAATGGGAAGAAGACGCAACAGATGTCTCAAGTTGGTCAATGACCACTGTCTCAAATTCCTGCATTCTGCTGTCAATTTGTGTGGGTGGAAGGAAATTGCTGACTTTTGTCTTGTAATGTGGATCAAGGAGGGTGGCCAACCTGTAATTGCTGTTTATTTTGATTGTGTTGATGCGCGGATCATGCTGCAAGTAATGTAGCATCTAAGCACTCATGTGTGAGATGCTGCCATTTTTTCAATGGAATATCAGTTGAACAGGATCTTAAGGAAGAACCCTGACAGCAAAACAGCAAAACTGTACCCCCAAAACAACAGACATGCACTTTTGGGCTCTCAGATTGAAGATGTGAAAGATACAGGTATAATTCCCTAAGGTTACTGTCCCCCACCCCCACCACTTGTCTAACTACCCACTTTTCCTTTATAAAATGCCTGTGAAATGGAGTGCCTGCATGCATTGGAGCATGCAGATACAGAGAGCAGTGTGTTCAGTACAGAGAGTAAAGTTGAAATGGCGTTCAACAGGAAATACAGTGTAATGGGGTCAAGTGATTTCAGCAGCCAATGAGATCCCTACACCCTCACTGGTGAAGTTTTTGGACACTTCTCTATTGACTGCACTGATTGGATTGCGGCAAAAGTACAGGAAGAAGCAAAATGAAATTAGTAAATGGCGCAGCAAATGCACATGCTGAACATGAACTTTTACTCGAACTACCGTAAAAAGCTTAGTTCTGCTCGAGTTTGGAAAATACGTAAAGTTCGATTCGAATTAACCTTTTCTCGAACGGTTCACTCAACACTAGTCTTTATAGTGGAGTTTGGAGTGTGACTGTTTGCGGTTGTGAACAGGTGTCTTTTATACTAATAACAAGTTCAAACAGGTGCCATTACTACAGGTAATGAGTGGAGGACAGTGAAGCCTCTTAAAGAAGATGTTACAGGTATGTGAAGGCCAGAAATCTTGCTTTTTTTGTAGGTAACCAAATGCTTATTTTCCACCATAATTTGCAAATAAATTCTTTCCAAATCAGACAATGTGATTTTCGGGATTTGTTTTCTTATTTTGCCTCTCATAGATTAGGTCTACCTATGATGTCAATTACAGAATTGTTTGGATGTACAGTTATGTCATAAAGTCAATAAGGGGTGTGGATTGGGCTCACTTGCTGTGCCAAATATATGTTACTGTTAGCTGGAACCTGCCAATAGCAGCCAGGATCTAAAATAGCTTCAATCCCACATATTTGAATCTCTAAAATGCCATGGTAAACACGACTGCAGGATGTAAGAAATGGCTCTGCGCACTGTTCAGTTGCTTGACTGGACCGTCATAACCAAATCGCGGGGTGCCGACCAGTTGTCAGGACAGTCAAGGGCCTAATAAAGATCTCTTGTTACTATTCTTTTTACACCCTCCCATAAGGGGGTTCAAAATACAAAATAAACATAATTGGTATTTTGTGTCCAGGAAAAGCCTGATTTATTAAGAAAATAATATTTTTTATCCTATATAGTGAACACCATAAACAAAATACCCAATGGCAAAATTGCATTTTTTGGTTTTTCATGTTCCGAAATAATTGAAATAAAAAGTGAACAAAATAGTCACATGCATCCAAAAATGCTAACAATAAAAACTACGCTTCAGTAAATGAGCCGCAATCAGGCAATAGATGGAAAAATGAAAGAAGTTCAACGCGCCTAGCGTATGTGTTCGGTATTTTGGCACATTAGTAATGCACCAAACATGTGTAGAGATGAAAGCCAGAATTCGATAATTTCTGCTAAAACAGTTAATTGAGAATGGGATTTATGGTAGATGCTGTATTGGTTTAATTAATTTATATTATTTTATTTAAAATTTATTTTAGATTATATTTTAATTTTAAATACATTTTATTGGAGTTATTTTAAATTTTTATTATATAATTTTATATTTATTTTACATTATAAAGTCATTTATTAAATGTATGTAATTTCATTTTATATAGTTTGATAATTATCATAAATTACTTTTTATCATTTTACTGGTATAAGTTGAAACATAAGGGACATTTTTTACCCTATTGGCAAATCTATTTAAAAATTTATGGAAAATCAGGGCTAAAACCCAAAACCCTTTTAAAATTTGGGTTTTGGCTTTTTGAGAAATTTTGCGCCTGATTTTGTGACACGACTCCAGAACGCCCAAATGCATTTGGTGCATTATAAAGAGTCCGGTCTGGGTCCCTCATTTACGCCAAAAACACCCCAAAAGGGATGCCCAATATATAGGAAGGACAAATTTTGGGGCATTTAACACCAAAAAATTTTAAATGACCCCGTTCATATAGGGTCCCCCAAATTTATTTGTGTTTGAAAGTAATAAAACATCAAGAAAATTCAAAAATTTTGGGCCCCCCAAACCCAAAATTTCACATTCATCCCAAAGGACAAAGGGCCCTTTTTCAAAAAAGGGGTTTTATTTTCATACTTTTGTTTGGCTTATTAAAATTGCCATGAGTTTCATGTATGTTTGTTTTTTTCCCTACATCTTTTACACTTTATTAGGTGCTTTTAAGGATCATGTCGCAAATTTTTTTTTAAAAAACTAAACATTTTTTTTTTTTTGCGGGAAAAATGCAAATTGAGATCTTAGCTGAAAGTCAATTAGAAAAAAATTAAAATCACAATATAAGCCAGGTTTTTTTTTTTTTTTTTTTTTTTTAAAGAAGCATGCTCTAGGTATGAAATTCTTTCAGCCAGTTTGTAACATTTTGCCTTTGTCTGTTTGCCTACTTAGAACTGTATGTGTAAATGTGTCTTATGTTTTTTTCTATGTGATTTTGTGTCATTTTTCACATTATGTATGATCAAAAAAAGAATCATTGAATTACAAGACTTGTTAGCTACAAAACACAACAAAAAAATGCCAACAGATTATTTAAGACAACAGACACAGAAATCTATGCCCTGCCAGTTTTTAACATCCTTTCAATAAACAATTAAAATTTTACTACATAGAACAACGGCCCGATTTTTTTTTTTTCCCCACAAGATAGAAGATTGCTGCCATTCTGTGAAATCCTACAGCCCTTTTTTGGGTTGCCTGCTTTTGTTTGTATTTTTTTTCAATAAAAAATCCCAAAAATACAATTCAAAAAACACTGCCCTTTTGTTTTGTTGACAAAGACCCCCCCTTTTTAAAAGTTGAAATATATTTAAATATATTTTTTATTACTGCATTGCACTTATCTTGGTGCAAGAAAATCAAACCATAGACGTCCACAAATTGTGTGTAATAATGAGAAATGACACTGGGAAAAAGCTTTTAAACACTTTTAAACTGAAATGTTTTTAAAGCCTTTGTTGGTAAATGACAAGACGCCTCCTGTATGGAGAAACAAAGTCCGCATGCCATTCCAGGGGGGATTTTGACAGATTCTTCCGCACAAACACTCTTCAATCCTTCAAAATTCCACAAAAGGGAACCCATTCCCCCTCTTCCTTTGTGGGGGCCCCCGGGGCAAAACCCTGGTTTTGGTGTGTCAAAACAACAGAAGACAAAACGTATGACAAACGGAAACAGACACCACAGATAACGAAAAAAAGAGAAAGTTGTAGGGGCCCAAAGGGTAAAACCCAAAAAGAGAAAGTGATTTTACCATGGGACGGGAGCGGGAGAGAAACCCAAGAAAATTGGCCAAAATCAAGGGAACCCAAAAGCAAATAAAAACAGCGGAGCTTACAGACAGAAAAGGCCCACAACAGAAATCACCAGCAGAGACGGGGAAAACCCGGGGAAGCATTTTTAAAACTTCCCCCCATTAAGCCCCCAATTTTACACCCGGATGGGGCTGCCACAAAACCCTTTAAGGGGCCAGTAGGAAAGTCCTAACTTTTTCCCTTTCCCATAAATTTTAAATTAAAAGGTAGGTGATTTCTGGGCCCTTTCCTAGCAGTTTTATTTTCTTTTTCTAAAACCCAACTGGGGAGTTGGGTGTATTGTGAGATCATTGTCCCCGCTGAAAATTCAACCCTCACCCTGGTAAATGGCAGCGGGTTTTTTAATTAAAAAATATATCAGTCATTTGTCTTTTCATCTTTTTTTAAATTAAATTTGAAGTTTCCCAAATTCCCTATATGCTAAAAAAACAGACCTAAAACCATGATTTTTCCCAACCCCCCAAAAATTAAAGGGGTTGGGAGGGGTTTTTTTTGGGGTGTGTTTATCATTGCCTTTTGACCTCAAATATGTGCGTTTTGGGTGGCATCAAAAAAGATTTCTATTTTGTTTTCACCAAATCAATTTTTTTCCCAGTAATTCAAAAGCCTTTGTAAATGTTGTTGAGAAATTTTTTAAAGGGGACATTTTTATGAAGGGGGTGGTGGGCAGAAGTCTGGCGATTTTCACCCAAACACCGGGTTTGGCATCCCCTTTCACCAATTTTTTAAATGTCCCCCACTCCAATATCAGGCGCATTACAGGGGCGCAAGGGGCACTTTTTTAATGCGCCTGATTTCAGGGTGCATGTGGGAGGGGGGGGCGTACTGAACCGTAAGAAGCTATAGATTTATAGTTTCACTACAGCTTTTTAGGGGGCATTACTACTGGAACAAAAACCCACTTTCAAATGTCGTCTTTTGTAGAGCGGGGTTCAAAAATTTCGGCGAATTCTAGGCTATTTTTAATTGAATGTTTTTGGGGTTTTTTTGAATCCAAAATTTTCATACATCCGCCCCTAAATGTACTTGAAAATGCTTTTTGTTCAGAAATTTGGAGTCTTGCATGATGGGGTGTGCTTTTACGGGGCCATGGAGGTGGAGTGTATTACTTATTGTTCTTTTTTGAAAAAATTGGGAACCTGCTGATTGCGGGTTTTTCTTGTAACTGTCCACCTTTGGTCCTTGGCTTTTGGGATAAATTTTTTTGAAAAATTCTTTTCCCCACCTCTTTTTAATTCTTGTGGGAAGCACCAGGTTGTGGTCAGTTTATGGTGAAATTATATTCTTTCCCCCTTCCCGGGAATTTTTGAAAAAAAAAAAAACAGTGCTAAAATGGAATCTTTCAATATTTTTAGAAATTGTTTTGCAACCAATGCATTCCATATTTTTTTGGAAACTTTGGGGCTTTTAAAGGGTCTTAAAACGGGGCTAAACGGGTTTTTAAACCCAAAAGATTTTTTTTTGTGTGGCACCTTGGTAATGAAACATTTTTTTAAACAGCTGAAAAAATTTTCAGGATTGTTTTCCTAATTGCTGAGAGATTTTTTTGGGTTTGTCATGATTTTTCCATGGCTTTTTCCCCTTTATTTTTTATGTGTTAAAAAAAATTTTTCCTGTGTGATTTCTTCATTTTTTACACATCCCTTAAATTTTTTGGGATATTATGGTTTTTGTTTTTTTTTCCCGTTTTGGTTTGGGAAATGAGTGTTTTTAAAACATCGGTGAAAAATTTAGGGCCACATATATGAAAACTGTCTAGGTCTAAAACTCACCTTGTTGCCCATAGCAACCAGTCAGAGTGCCCCCTTTCATTTCATATACTGCTCTGAAAAAATTAAGAGGCGCTCTTATTGGTTTTAAGGGAAAAAGGAGAGGTTTTTAAAAATTGGACAGTTTTAATTAAAATGTGGCCCTTTAAAATTGCCAACTTTTGAAAGTGGAAAAGAAGGAGACTGAAGAGGGTGGCACGCACTAAAGAGGGCAAAAAAATTGCATGGACACGCCCATCTTGTCAGTGTGCCACGCCCCTTCAAAAGCCACACCCCTTCCCCCTAAAAAACATAAGGCTTTTTTGGGAAAAAGCCAGGTAGATGCCCTTATAGCCAAATTTTTAGCCCCCCAAAAACCCGGTATTGCCCCTTACACAGGTAGATGCCCGCCCTTTTAGCCAAGTAAACCCCCCTTTTAGCCAGGTAGATGCCCCCTTGTAGCCAGGTAGATGCCCCCCCCCCCACCAAAGGGGGATTTCCCCTCTGTAGCCAGGTAAGCCCAATTTGTAGCCAGGGAGATGCCCCCCCTTTTTTTAAACCAGGTAGATGCCCACCTTTGTTTGCCAGGTAGATACCCCTTTTAGCTAATAAAAATAAAAATTTAAAAAAAGCCACTTTTCCTCACCCGGCTCCTGCCCACCGCCCAAACTCCGGGCATCTCCCGGGCGACCGGGCCCAAACGTCCAGGGAGAGTGAGTTCAGCCCCGCGTCACACCCCCTGCGACGCTGATCTGTATGTAAAGCGCACACGGCACTGTACATACAGGGGGAAAGGGGAAAGGGGGGGAAAGGGCGTGCAGCTGCTGACCGAATGTGTGGGCCCGGGGGCCCACACAAATCAGGAAATCGGAGGGCGGTTTAGCGGCCCCTGTGCCGCTTCACCCGCCTGTTTTGGGGGGCCACCACGCTACTCGTGCCGCGGTCATTTTTTAAAAAAACCCCCGTGCCTGCGGCGGGGGGGGAGGTTTTGCCCAAATCTGTCCCGGGGGGCAGGGGGACCCCCATTAGCGGGCCCCCCCCCAAAAGCGGGGGGAGTTTTGGGAAAGTAAACCAGAATTCAATAGGATTAGAAAAATTATTTACTTATTTTCTTAAATTCGGTTATATGTTCAATACTTGCCTTTTCCTCGGGGTTAAAAATATATAAAATTTTTATTGTATATATAAAATTAATATATATATTTAATATAAAAATATTATTAAAAATTATAAAAATTTAATTATATATAAAAATATATATTTATAAATATATATATATTTTTAAAATTATATATCAAAATATTATACAAAATAGATATATATTAATTATTATAAATAAAATATATACATTTTTATATAAATTATATATATTACCCTATATAAAATAAAATATTTAAAAATTTTATATAATATAAAATATATATAAAAATAATATATTATTTATATATATTTTTATATATAAATTATATTTTTCAGTTTTCGAACATTTAAAAAATGATTGTAAGTACTATTCTCTGTGAAATTGTGACTGAATATTTGTACAGTTTTAGAGTAAGTTCATTCATTGCTAATGCTGACGCAAAATTCTATTTAGACAATTTGTCCATTTTACCCTTTTTTTTGAATTTTCCCCTTATTAAAAGGAAACCATTTCTCTAACACTTTTTTACCGCTTGGCTTTCTCATTTTATGAAGCTTTATTTTTTCCCTTTTAAAAGACCCAAGTAGCCAAAGCTCAGGTTGAGCAAAAGCTGCAATGTCTTGAGAAAGTGGGTGAGCTTTAAAACATTTTATTTCATCCTATGAAAAAAGAAAGTTCAATCTCTTACTGAAATATTTCATGCCTACATTTTAATACTGCATATTAGATTCACTTTATTACCCACAGGGATGTCATTTATATTGACATTTCATAGTTAAATTGAGCCTATCCACAAGGATACACATTAACTGTCTGGCAAACCGCCACTAATCTAGCATTTCAACTGGTGTGGAATATCACATTAGTTTGATTATAAAACGGACTGTTTTTTTACTTTTTCAACAATTTAGTGTGTTTTTTTTCCCCTTCAGTTGTTTAAGGGAAATAGAAATCAAAAATTTATCGAAATTTATTACTTACAAAAATTTTATTTGGTTTAAAAAAAAAACAATTTTCATGGCCCAAAAGTTCAGTTTTAACAGGGGGAAAAAACATTTATTTGGAATGGGGTCAGCATGTTTAAAATTAAATTAAATTTTTATTTTTTATATCAAAATATTTTTAAAACGCAATATTAAATACAGGCTAATGCTTTATTTTTTTACATTTTACTTTTACTAACCAAGGGTATGGACAAAGGTTATATGCACTGCCCAAACACAGTGACATTTTAAAATGAAAAAAAATGTATTCAAGAAAAAAGGGCTTACAGTATATGGTTTTTCAATATAAAAAAAAAAATCCCCCCAAAAAAACATATAATTTTTATTTTAAACCTTTTTTAAAACTTATATAAATTTCCAAATATGATAGCTAAGGACTGATAAGGATAGATAAGGACAATAAATTGGGAAGGGCATGGGTAACCCTTGTCCCTATCCCAAAGGGGCGTCCAAGATAAAAAAAATATTCCAAAATGACATATGATTCTCACTCTATATAATCCCTATTATGAACCCTGAAATATGGGGGTTTTCGCCCCCGAAAAGGGGGGGCCCCCCTCCTGTTTTTCTGGGCCCATAAAAAATCCTTAATACCCATCCGTCCAAATAAAAAAAGATAAACCCGGGCCTCCAAAATGGGGAAAAAAATTTAAAATGGGTCCAAAGCAACAAAGGGGCCAAACCCCAAAAAACACTAACAATTGCACCAAATTGTCGAAAAGGAATGATAAGTTTCATCATCACACACAATATTTAGTGCCCCCCAAAGACAGCACTAGCAAACCAAATTTTTCTCTGTGGGAGCTAAAAATGTTTTTAGGACAAAAAAGGAAAATGCCCTTTAAAATTATTTGGCTTTTTAAAATTTCAGGTTTCAGTACTTAAGATAAAAATCAAAGAGATACATAAAAATTTCAAGGAGTAACTTTTAAAAAAAAGGAAAAAAAGGAAAAAAAAGACTGATTGGATGATTCAGAGATCTTTTCCAGAGAGCAACATTACAAAAAATGGGCAACAAATTTCAACCCGTGGTTTTTTCCTCCCGATTTGACTGTATTTGCTTTCACCAGATAATTAAAGGGATAACCGCTCACTTCTTCCTCCATCTTAGGTCACAAAAGGATGTCTGATTATATGCAGAGGACACTTTTGCTGGACATAATTCTAGTATACTCATAGGAGTATCCTAACCAAAAATTATGACCGCAAAGTTCCAGAGCATATATTCACTAAACTAGGCATACTAAACATGAATATAAAAGATTCATAAGTGGAGCCAATACTCAATTTCATAATTTTTCTGATGCAAGCGAAACAGCTTAGTTTCCTGATCACAATATCATGAGTGAGTTTTCGAAAACATTGATTGTAATAGAGATGTTTTTGATTTATATAGATATTTCTTTATCCATAATAATATGTTTTGTTTTCTTTGTTTCCCCTCTCCTTTTCCCTATTCACATAACTTCCTCTTTAAATGTTTTTTTGGCAAAAAAAAAAAAAAATTACACGCAAATTTTACGGCTCTGCATTTCTGCAAAAAAAGCATAACAAAACACACCAAAAAATGCACTGATAAACACTCCATGCAAAAGCACCCTAAAGGCGCTTTCACACAGTGCGTTCTTGGTGCATTTTATTTTTTTTTTGGTGCGTTTTTTTTCTTTATTTTGCAGAAATGCACAGCAATAAAGGCTTGTAATGCTTTGCATTTCTGCAAGAAGAAATGCACCAAAAAAAAAACTGGAAAAAAACCCTTACAGGGTTTTGTTTAAAAAAAGAAACTTAAAAATATAGTCTAGTGTTTTTTTTTTCAAAACGTTCCCCCTCGGCTTTTTATCGGGAATTGTCAACGCGTTTTGGGGGGGTTGCCTAGTCCCCTGTTTCCCGGCAGGCTTTCTGCAGGGCTTGGGAGGGCCCATAAAAAGCCCGGTGTTTTCAGGGGGTCTTTAGGGGGTGGTTGCTGTCTGCAGTTTGGAGTAGCAGAGAAATAAGGAGAAAGGGCTCTGGCCCCCCAAACTAGGGATTTAGACAGTAAGTTGCTGAGGTTTTTTGGGTTTTTGTGGGAGAGAACACAGACCATGGGGGAGCGAGGGAATTATGTGTGTTTGTTAGTGGCCAGGGGGCCTAAAGGGGTTTTTTTTAGCTTATTTCTGTTTTCTGTAACTTTTTTTCTGAGGAGAAAAAAGCTGGCTGAGGCCAGGCCCTTAAAATTTTAAATGTGGGTCCAAGTGGCCGGGGCTTTCTGTTTCACCCTATCCACTGACCAAAGAGCGGCGATCCCCGTTTAAAATTTTGATGGTTAATCCCCAGGATGGTTTCCCAAAAAAAGGCTTTTTCATATGGTGGAGGATGTGGGGGAAGATTGGGCCGTTTTGGCGGGGGGTTAATAAAGGGGGGTCCCCAAAGAAAGTGCATTTAACACACATGTTTAAATTTTTGGGTTATTGTAAAAAGTCCTGCTAAAAGCAAAACACACCCAGTACTGAGACTGTGTGATTGCTGAGGTTTGCAGTGGAGCAAGACAT
The DNA here is from genome assembly GCA_025379985.1 of Phyllomedusa bahiana. Taxonomy (NCBI): domain Eukaryota; kingdom Metazoa; phylum Chordata; class Amphibia; order Anura; family Hylidae; genus Phyllomedusa; species Phyllomedusa bahiana. The sequence continues at coordinate 26,847 of JAODAL010027621.1, read as the reverse complement.
TGTGCTGTCTGAAAGGACTGTGCAGCTGCCTGAAATGTTTTCTTGTTTGGCCATGGAGGAGCTACTTGCCCAGTTGATACAGGAAACACAACCGACAGAGCAGCTGAAAGGGCCAAAAAAAATTTTTAGGGGAACCAAAAGCTCCAAAGGGCCCAAATTTTGAGGCAAAAGCACTGGGGCCCCCTAAAGGTCATTGTCAACCAGAGTCAGCAGACTGGGAAAGGTTGACTCACCACAAACCCAAAACCCGTTTGCCCCTGGGGAAACCCCGAGGAAAAAAATTTTGACGGGTAAACAGCCAGAATGGTGTAACAGATGTCTACGGGTTGAATAGTGCTGGAGAGGATGTCCTGTTACCAAGAGACCCTGGGTTTTAAGTTCCAGGGAAAACCCAAAAACAAACCCCGAACATGGGTTGGGTTATTACTGAGGGGGAAAATACCTTTTCAGCAAGGGGTGATGTGCTGTCCCCAGGAGGACTTTTTGCCCGGAGGGCCCTAAAATGTGCCTTAAGTATCTTTTATCAGGAGGTCAGAGGAAAAGGCAGCCGAACAGTGGAGTTTGCTGATAAAGGGGGGGGTCACATGTGGGGTTTATTTTGGACTCTCCCCCAAAAGGATCCTTCCAGAGTGTTCCTGGGCCCTCCCTACTTTTTTGTGAAGATTTGACCAGAACTGGGTAAGTGACACTGTGACACTTCATTTTGACACCTGTTATGGAACTTCCGACCATGTACCTGAGGACCTCCAAGTGGAGTTTACATTGGGCAGAGACTTTCCCTATTTATGGCAGTTGTGGAAGACAGCGAGAGTGCCAGGCAAAGTAGGGGGCTTTTCCTGGCAAGCGCCCCTTGTGGAGTGTGTGGTGCTGCTGTGTGAGAGGGAAGAGCTTGCACTGAAAGTCCCTGAGATGATGGTTGATAAGATTGACACAGTTCATTTTGGACTTAAAAAGTCTGATGGACTCTATGTTTAGGACATATGCACAAAATTGCCTGTTGAAAATATTACTAATGGGAAAAATGTGACTGTAATGAATAGCTCTGTTTCACTACCTGAGCAGGGAGAGGGTAGCTGAGTCACAGAGTCAGCATCGGTTATTGCTAAATCTGAAAAAGCTGCTAAAGACACTGAAGGTAAAACTGTAGCAGGGTATAGTTCAGGTGAACCCCTGTGTAAACAAGCTGCAGATGAGAGCAGCTCAGGTGTGCCCCTAGAGGTTATGATTGTCAGGGCTATGTGTGAAGTAAACGCAGAGTGTGAACTAGCTTCTGAAGAAATGCCAGCCCCAGCAGTACAGCAGACTACCTCAAATACGTCCATAGAGGTCATAGTTAACTTTGCTAGGAGTATTGCAGAGGATGTGTGTCCTGTGGTGGATGACAATCTGGAGAAATGTGTTACCACTACAGTCTAAGATGAAGATACTGTGGTTGCACGTAGTTGCAAGATATCCTCTGCACCTCCTGTTGTAAAAACCTATTAATATGAGCGCCCTGCAGTTGTGTGGGAAGTGTCGGGAGCCCAGTTGGTAAATGTGTCTACCAGTGACTCCAGCGGACTGTGTGTCGTGATGGTAACATGCAAGTTGCAGGTGCGCCCTAGTAGTAATGGTGACCAACAGAGCAAGTAGCGAAGATAGTGTGTATCCAGTGGTTGGTAGCAACATGGAGAGTAATGTTATTGCTACACATTCTTGTGTAGCTTATGTGGGGGATAGCCACCTGTTATGTTGTGCTCCTGTTGGTCCCAGAGAGGTGCTGTGTTGTTCTAATATGAACAGTGGCAGAGGGATACCTGAAAGGGAGAAGGCAAACACTGGAAATTATTGTTCTGCTGCTATGCATAAGGAGACTAGTTAGGGCTTGTTCATACGGAGTATACACTCCATGTTACAAACTCTTTTAGGATCCGTCTTTGGGTTCGCACTGTCTTTCGCCAAGATGGATCTAAACAATTAGCAGTGAGATTATCACTGTTTTCTATGCCGAACACGGAGCGGCGTGCACATGACAGATCGCCGCTGCGTGTTTCAAAGCGCAGCTCAGCTCTGTCTTGAAAAGAATTGCTGAGCAAGTGATGATTAGCCGTGACAGCTAGACCCCCGTGCTGCCCCGACGCGCGTTTCACTGACGCTTCTTGAAGAAGCTCTTCTGGTCAGTGGATATGGCGCACAGTAAGCATGGCACTTGGACCACACAGTATATTTTAAGCCTGGCCTCAGCCAGCGTTTTTTCAAGAAAAAGCGTCAGCGAAACGCGCGTCGGGACGGCACGGGGGTCTAGCTGTCACGGCTAATCATCACTTTTTTCATTGGACACCTCCTTCACGGTATAGTAGTAATACAGATTTATGATATGTGCATCACACCCATTACTGAGACTGTGTGATTGCTGGGGTTTGCAGTGCAGCAAGAGATTGTGCTGTCTGAAAGGACTGTGCAGCTTCACAATAAGCAAGAATTCACATGTGCTTTAACATGCACTTCTTTGTGGACCATCTATTGCGCCACTGTGCCAATCTTGCCCACATCCTCCACGGAGGTCTAGCTGTCACGGCTAATCATCACTTTTTTCATTGGACACCTCCTTCACGGTATTGTAGTACTACAGATTTATGATCTGTGCATCAGACACTTTTTTTCTTTTTGGTATACTATCCAGGAAGCAGGTTGTTTAAATTTATTTTTTTATATATATTTTTCCATATATATATTCTTTACGTGACCCTAGACCTCCGTGCTTGTTTTACAGTATTGTTTTATCTGAGTGGTGGCATTTTTTAGTGTATTGTGTTTATGATGTGATATTGTAATTTTTTGGACCAATAAAGTTTTGTACATTTTTATATGGGTTTCCCTCATTTTGTTCGGGTGTCCGTGTTCGGCATACACAGCAGTGATAATCTCACTGCTAATGGTTTAGATCCGTCTTGGGTAGTGTTGAGCGATTTTTATCGACAAAGTTGAAATCGGCAAGGTTTTTATGGTGATCGAAATTTCCAGATCATGCGATAATTAAGGTTAAAATCTGAGCATCATCTATTAAGATCGCGCCTTTTTCAGCGCTTTCTGTAATTTTGGCGGCCAGCAAATCAGATTACAGAATAGAGCAGGGTGAGATGTGTGTGCGACGTCATGACTGGGATGTGTATGGTTGCGATTGGCTGGAAAAATCACATGACCTCGTTTTACATAGAACAGCGTTTCCTGTTTCAGCCTCAGTGTCTCTCAGCGTCTCATAGGGATAGGACCTGCGCTCTGCCTGTGGCCAAACAGCTCAGCGAAAATAGTCTATTTCTGCACAGAGAAACCTCTACTATTAGCTGTGATCCTTCCAATTTAGTTAGATTAGAGATTTGAACATTTTATGTAGTTAGCTAGAGAATTTTAAAGCAGCATCTACCGCTGTAAATTCACGGCGGTGGGAGCGGGGGGGCCCCCGCGGGCGAACACAGACAAGCTCTATCTATAAAGAACACTGATAAAGTTCACCAAGACTTATGTGTAACATTGTATGGAATATCTTTATTATAACAGTTTGCTATTGAAATATTTCCTGGATATATGGGCAGCCTGAACTATTTGGATACACATCATTTCTAGTAACTGCAGGTCTCTTGTTAGGTGCAAACTCCACTTTTATATCAGTAATACATTTCAGATATGTGTTCATTTTAATTTTAACCCATTACACCTGTGACTGTTATATATCCACCTTGCAGTTAAATTACAATCCAGCAATCTTGTAGTCAGCACAGATTGTTGTTGCCAAAAATACCGTGTATCATACGAAAACATAAGTTACGTGTTTTTGACTTTTGCGCACCCAGCATTGTTCATTGACGCAGCATCCACGTAAATCTTAAAACAGAAATTCTATATTCACCACAGTGAAATATGAAAGGTGCAAAAAATACCGTTTATTATACCAAAACATAACAGTTACGTGTTTTTTGACTTTTGCACACCCAGGTTGTTCATGAGCAGCATCCACGTAAATCTAAAACAGCAATTCTATATTCACCACAGGTGAATTGAAAGGTGCAAAAAATACCGTGTTCATACGAAAATATAACAGTTATTTGTTGTTTGACTTTTGCACACCCAGCATTGTTCATTGACGCAGCATCCAACGTAAATCTTAAAAACAGCAATTCTATATTCACCACAGGTGAATTGAAAGGTGCAAAAAATACCGTTTATATATCAAAACATAACAGTTACGGTTTTTTTGACTTTTGCACACCCAGCATTGTTCATTGACGCAGCATCTACGTAAATCTTAAAACAGCAATTCTATATCACCACATGAATTGAAAGTGCAAAAATACCGTTTATTATATCAAAACATAACAGTTACGTGTTTTTGACTTTTGCGCACCCAGCATTGTTTCATTGACGCAGCATCTACGTAAATCTTAAAACAGCAATTCTATATTCACCACAGTGAATTGAAAGGTGCAAGAAATAACCATTTATTATATCAAAACATAACAGTTACGTGTTTTTTGACTTTGCGCACCCTACATTGTTCATTGACGCAGCATCTACGTAAATCTTAAACAGCAATTCTATATTCACCACAGTGAATTGAAAGGTGCAAAAAATACGTTATTATATCAAAACATAACAGTTACGTGTTTTTGACTTTTGCACACCCAGCATTGTTTATTGACGCAGCATCTACGTAAATCTTAAAACAGCAATTCTATATTCACCACAGGTGAATTGAAAGGTGCAAAAAATACCGTTTATTATATCAAAACATAACAGTTACGTGTTTTTTGACTTTTGCACACACAGCATTGTTCATTGACGCAGCATCTACGTAAATCTTAAAACAGCAATTCTATATTCACCACAGGTGAATTGAAAGGTGCAAAAAATATCGTTTATTATACCAAAACATAACAGTTACGTGTTTTTTGACTTTTGCGCATGCCCACATGTTCATTGACGCAGCATCTAACGTAAATCTTAAAACAGCATTCTATATTCACCACAGGTGTATTGAAAGGTGCAAAAAAATATCGTTTATTATACCAAAACATAACAGTTACGTGTTTTTGACTTTTGCGCACCCAGCATTGTTCATTGACGCAGCATCTACTAAATCTTAAAACAGCAATTCTATATTCACCACAGGTGAATTGAAAGGTGCAAAAAATACCGTTTATTATATCAAAACATAACAGTTACGTGTTTTTACTTTTGCGCACCCAGCATTGTTCATTGACGCAGCATCTACGTAAATTTTAAAAACGGCAATTCTATATCAACCACAGTGAATTGAAAGGTGCAAAAAATACCGTTTATTATACCAACAACATAACAGATACGTGTTTTTTTGACTTTTGCCCAGTCCAGATTTGTTAATATGACACCTAGCAGTTAAAATTGAATTCAGCAATTTTGTTTTGATAAGAGGGATTTGAGAATAGCTGTGATTTGCTGTCTTTTAATAAGAGACTTTCCAAAACTATTCCATAACTTCTCAAATTTTATATTTCTGAACATGGAGCAAAATGCAGTTGGTAAGCGAGCAAAGAGGGGGTAGCACATGAGGTAGAGGTACGAGAGAAGGTGCTCCTTCCAGTGCTGGCGACAACACGCATGCCAGCGGATCGTCAGTTGCAGGACCGTCAGGCCTGTCATCGCTGGGTCAGGGCCCTGTGAATCTAAGTAACGAACATCGTCGCCAATCTGTCCTCAGTGGTTAATGAAACCTGCATCTAGCATTCTTAACTCCTCGTCCTCGCAGTCACGGCCACAATGTCGTCATCATCATCAATCAGCATCCGTCCAACATGAAGCAGCCCAAATGTCAACTCGTGTACCCACCACTGTGGATAATCCATTGTCTGAAGACCTCTTTGATGACAAAATGTGTTGGGGTCAGAAGGCATGTTAAAAGATCAAGAGGATGATTTAGTCTGCTCTGACGCCCAGTTACTGATGCCATCAGAGGAGTGAAGGAAGCCGGTCATCGGCAAAAATCCCGGGCGGTCGCAACGCCTTGCAGTGCCCCTTGCTTGTAGCCCGCAGCTTCTGATGCAGAAGTCAGGACACCAAGTCACCTGTGTTGATAGATATGATGATGACATTGCGGATCCATCCTGTCTTTTCCGCAGAATTTGCTTGCGAGCGCTTCATCAGTGGACGAGGAGGAAGACGATGGGTATGTCAATACGGGTCCCGCCACAAAAAAGGGAGAGGCGGTCGCAGAAGTCCGCTGATATGATTCCGCCAGCCACGTCAGCGCAAACCCCGCTCCTCGCTTATCGCCGTCAAAAAGGTCCAGAACCTCTCAAGCCTGGGCTTCTTTGAGCAAGCCCTCTGATTCACCCAGCGATGTCATATGCCGCCTTGCCGTAAACGCATAAGTAGAGGCAAGAACCTTAAGTGGTTAACCACCACCAACATGTCTAGTCACATGCAGCGAATGCATGAGTTGAAATGGAGGGAACACTTGGCCAAAAAAGGCCAGACCGACGCCGGGCCTCCAACCACTGTCACACCCTCTGTCTCCGCCTCCTCCTCCTCTGCCACCACCAAGCGTTCCTCAGCTGCCCATGTCTCTCAGAGTCATGATCAGGGATCAGCCTCCACCGTCGCCCGAGTACCACCAGCACCACCAGAGACCCATCCTACCCCTTCTCCTTCCGCCAGTTTGACGACCTGCACGCCGTACAGCGGCCAGTCTAGCAGCCAGCCTTCTGTCTTCCAGGTTTGGGAGCAGAAGAAACACTTTAACCCAAACCATCCCAAAGCCAAAAGCCTGAATGTCGGCATTGCCAGGCTTTTGGCCTTGGAAATGTTGCCTTTCCGTCTGGTGGACACACAGATGGTTCCGTCACGTCATTGGCCCTCGCTTGCCCCCAATACCAGATGCCGAGCAGCATTTCTTTGCCAGAAAAGCCGTCCCTGCCCTGGCCAGCCACGTGTCATCTAAAATTTCAAGCGCGTTAGTCTGCATCAGTGTCCGAAAAGTCCATCTCACCACCGACACATGACTAGTAAGCACGGCCAAGGCCGCTATATCTCTGTGACAGCTCACTGGTGAGCTGAGTGGATGTCCTCTGGGGTGACGGTGGCTCTCAGCTCGCGCACGCTCTTCAAAACCGCAGGGATGTGTAGGGTTCATTCCCCCAAGGTCCTCTGGTGCATCACGTGCCCAGAGTACACCAGGCCGTGTGAAATTAATCTGCTTGGAGACCGTCCACACACAGTCAGGAGCTGTGGACGCTCTCCGCAACGAGACCGAGCGCTGGCTGGGTGACAAAACCTTGTGCCAGGCAATGTGGTGTGCGATAACGGGCGAAATCTGCTGGCCGCCCTTAAGATCGGTAGGCTGGAGGCACATCACTTGCCTGCACATGTCATGACCTTGTCAGTCCAGAAATTTCTAAAGAAGCTACCCGGTCTGTGATTGCCTGCTGAAGAAGGCTCGAGGTCTGAGTTCGCACTTCCGCCGTTTCGCTACCCATGCTTCGTCCCGCCTGGCTGCGTTGCAGCGTCAGCTTGGCTCTCCCCGTCAACCGTCTCATTGTTGACGGGGCAACACGCTGGATTCCACCCTCCACATGCTCCAGCGATTGTGGCAGCAGCGCAATGCCATTACGCAGTACGAAGTGACACATGGCCTGACAAGCAGCGGTGCGGACCTCGGGTGTTGAACCACCGAGAGTGGAGGCAGGTGAAAGAGCTCTGCACCATCCTTGCCATTTTGAAGAAGCCACCAAAATGGTCAGTGCGACAATGCCCTTGTCAGCATGAGCATTGTGGTGATCTTAGTTCTGGGAACGATCGTTGACACTCTGATAACAACAGGTCCCGCCAGCGACGGAGGAGGAGACGGACACAGATGCAGACACGGAGCCTTTCTCTCCGTCAAATCCACAAGGCCCGACAGTTTTTACAATTTCATCGGTCTTCATTAGGCAGTGGTTCGGGGTCCAGAGCTAGTGCAAGGTGGCGCATCAGCTCTCAGGGTGCATCATCTCAGGCAAGTCAGGGCTGTGTTGAAGCTGTCCGGAGAGCGGAGAGGAGGAGGAGGAGGAGAGGAGGTAATTCCTAGACACCGATGTTACCGACGTCCCTGCCTTGGAAAGAGGTTGGCGCGAATTTGAGGCGGAGGAGGAAGATGAGGAAGATCAGTTTGCTATGCCCCTCGACCCAGAGGCTTGGGAAATCAAGGCTCCATCTCTCACATGAGTGCTGGATGCTCCATTTCCTCCAACATGATCCTCGCATTAAGAGCATCAAAAAGAACAACAGTTACTGGGTGGCCACCCTCCTGGATCCCCGGTACAAAACAAAACTCAGCACTTTCCTTCCACCCACCCAAATAGAGAGTAAAATGCAGGAAATGGAGCCTTGCTGATTGATCAACTGGAGACATCTGTTGCGTCTGCTTCACGTTCCCCAAATGTCACGGTGGAACAACATCAGCGACGTGACAGCAGTAGAGTGCCAAGTAGGCGTAGCGGCAGCAGCAGGCAAGGTGGCGGAAGCCTAATGGGTGACCCCTGGCAATCTTTGTTTACCACCTCACCAACCCATGCAAGGCAGGGCACACATCCAACCCACAGAGATCAGCTTAAGATCATGGTGCACTACTATCTGCGTCTCAACACCGATGTTTTTGCATGAGTTCCGGACCCAATAGACTTCTGGGTATCCAAACTGGACGAATGGCCCGAGCTGGCTCGTCACCATAGAGGTGTTGTCCTGCCCAGCAGCCAGCATCATATCTGAGCGGACCTTCAGCACAGCTGGAGAGTGTCATTACAGACAAACGCATCCGGTTTTCCACAGATAATGTGGATCGTTTGACTTTCATCAAGATGATTCAGACATGGATCTCTGATGATGTTGTGGCCACCAATTGCCAGGTCACCGATTAGTTTGCCGGTCTACTTCACATTCCTTTTCAAACAGAAATGGTCCTCTTGAAAACTTTTTTTTAAAATGATCATTTCTTACTCAAATATTTATTCTCATTTCCTCTTTTATTCACTCTTTTTGCTGTGAGGAGACTGTAAAAGACAGCAAGGTTTCATGACAACACCGTATTCCATTTACTCACTTTATCTTAAGAAGTTTTCGCATTGTCAATGGTTTTGAGGTCATGTTGCTGTGAGATACAGCTATAATTATGGTCCTTTGGAACAGAAATGTGGCTTCTAAGTGGCATTCTCTCCTCACAATTTTTAATAGTGGCTGAGATGTCATATTTATAATTTTTTGGGTCATGTAGCTGTGAGATACCGCAATAATCATGGTCCTTTGGAACATAAATGTGGCTTCTTAGTGGCATTTCTCCCTCACAATTTTTAACTGTGGCTTAGATGTCATTTTTATAATTTTTGGGGTCATGTAGCTGTGAGATACAGCAATAATCATGGTCATTTGGAACAGAAATGTGGCTTCTAAGTGGCATTTCTCCCTCACAATTTTTAACAGTGGCTGAGAAGTCATTTTATAATTTTTTGGGTCATGCTGCTTTGAAATGCAGCAATACTACAGGTCCTATTATAAAAAAAATGTTGTTTCTAACAGACATTTGTTCTTCACAATTGACCAAAGTGGCTCAAGGGTCATGCTTTGAATTTTTGGGGGGCATTTTGCTTTGAAATGCAGCTATACTACAGGTCCTATTCTAAAAAATGTTGTTTCTAACAGACATTTGTTCTTCACAATTGTCCAAAGTGGCTCAAGGGTCATGCTTTGAATTTTTGGGGGCATTTTGCTGTGACATGCAGCTATACTACAGGTCCTATTCTAAAAAATGTTGTTTCTAACAGACATTTGTTCTTCACAATTGTCCAAAGTGGCTCAAGGGTCATGCTTTGAATTTTTTGGGGCATTTTGCTGTGACATGCAGCTATACTACAGGTCCTAATCTAAAAAATTTGTTTCTAACAGACATTTGTTCTTCACAATTGTCAAGAGTGGCTTAAGGGTGATGGTGCTGTCAGAAACAGGAATAGGTAGGACACTGTTAATGGACACATATTGCAAAATGACTTGTTTTTGCAAGATCTTTAACATAGCTATCAATCCCTGTATTGAGACAACCCATTTAATACAATGAAAAAAAGAGAAACAAAGACATGGTGGGATTCCATCCTATTTAAAAATGTGTTTTCTAGAATTAAACTACTAAAAAACTTGCATGTACAAAATAGCTGGTAAAAAATTCCTCTGATTTGTACAAGGGAGGTACAGCAAAACTTGACCAGATGTAGGTTATTCAGAGGACATGGAGTATGGAGCACGGACAGAGAACAAGTACAGAGACAATTTCCTCCAGCACGTTGAGTAAAATGAGAAAAAGAATGCCAAGCAAAAGGGCACCTGGGTGTAACAGGAGCGTTAACCACCAATATTTCCAAGTGAAGCTCAATTGGTCCGCACTCATACGGAGGGCAAGCGCTACCCAGGTCTTGACTGTGTACTGAGGAAGGCTGGAGTTCTCACACTTCCGCTTCCGCTCTCTGCTTCAGCACGACAGTTTTTGTTGCTGCGTCATCAGGGCATTTTAACCTGCGTGTTAATAGATGACGGACGCCAGCCTGGGCTCATCACCTCACCCACTGTAACTCCGGCCCTGGTCATGCCATGGCACAGACAGTTTCTAGTCAATGTCCAGTTCAACTAAAATGGTGTTGAAAGACTCCTTTTTCCGGCACTTTGTAATCTGGGGGTCAGACAGGTTTAATGGTCATACTGGTGCCCAGGACAGGACAGTATATGTCCAGTTCAACTAAAATGGTGTTGAAAGACTCCTTTTCTGGCACTTTTTAAACTGTGGGTCAGACAGGTTTAATGGTCATGTCTGCGGTACAGGACAGATATAGTTAGTGTCCAGTTCAACTAAAATGGTGGTTGAAAGACTCCTTTTTGCGTCACTTTTTAAATCTGGGGGTCATGCAGTTTGGGGCTCATGCTGCGTTCCAGGACAGGGATATTCAATGTCCAGTTCAAGTAAAATGATGGTTCAAATCATACTGCCTTCTGGAACTTTTCAATTTGTGGGTGATGCAGGTTTAAGGGTCAGGCTGTGTACAAGACAGGGATAGTGAATGGTCTGTGACTTTTTTTCTGTGACTTTTATAACCTAAGTGTGTTGCCTAAGATGTAGCACGTATCCATTTGACTGTTGTGGATGTTAATTTCAGCTTCTCCAGCCTTGTTTGGGTGTAATAATGAAGTGTTGTTGCTCTCCCATAGACTTTAATGGTAATCGCTCATAATCGATGCTCACTATCGAAAAACCTTATCGATAGCGGCCGACTATCGACTATCGCTCGATCTCGATAGCCAACGCAATCGCTCAACACTAATTCCTTGTATAGCATATTTAATGTGCCTAATTTAGGCATATATCACAAAAAAGGTGCATAGTATATCATTGGCAACATATTTGATGCACCTACTTTAGGCACATTTGACACTAGTAGTTTTGGTGTACCACAGTTCGTTTATATAGAAAATATTTAGTCAACAGTTTTTTGGTACCAAATACACCAAAAAAATGGTGCAACCCTAATGGGACAGTCCCCTTTTCGTCTCCCCTCTGAGAGTGGGAAAGGATGTTGCCCTTAAGAAGTTCCCCGGAAAATTGATAAAGGCCGAGACAGGGAACTCGGGGGCTGTTCACAAAAAATGGGGATTATTTTCCCGGTGTTATGGGACAGCTGGGGGAAAAGTGGGGTGCTTCCCCACAAAAAACGAGAGCAACAAGAATGGGGTTAGAAGGTTCCCCGAAGTAGGATCTTTAACCCTGGATCAAGGGGCAGGGTGAAAATTTCTATGGCCTTTATCAAAGGGGGGATATGTTTCAGAACGACCTCATGCAGTCGCATATTTCTGCCACTAGGGGAGCAAAGCAGGATACCTGCAAGCAACACGCCACCAAGATTGTCTGGTAGGATCCAGCCATGTATGTTGTCAGCCACAGTGAGCGCTTGGCAGCCATCTATAGGTAGTGTGGTTGTTTCAGCTGTTCCTGGGTTGGCTCTAATCGGACTGGATGCCTACTCTCCATCTTCCAGGACAGGCTTTGTACAGGTCTCTGGCAGCCTATAAAAATCCTGGTGCTACAGGTGATCTGGGGGCGTGCTCTGCTACCTGAAGTTTGGAGTAACAGAGGAGCTAAGAAGAAAGACTTTGACCCCCAGGCTAGTATTTAGACAGTAAGAATGCTGTGGTTTTGTGGTCCTGTGTGGAGAGAACACAGACCACTGGGTAGCGAGGGACTTACTGTGTTTTAAGGTTAGTGGCCAGGTGACCGGGGGTTTTGTTTTTTTTAAATCTGACCTGAAAACCTGGGGAAAAAAAAAAGCGGCTGAGGCCGGGTTTAAAAATGTGGGTTTGGTCAATTTTCGTGCTTACCGTGTGCTATATCCACTGACCAGAAGAGTGGCAATCCCGCTAAAGTAAGATGGTTAATCCCCAACAGGGCCCAAAGAACAACCAGGCAAAGCGAGGCTTTAAAAAACTAAAAAGGAAAATGGATACAATTGGTTATAGACAAAACCCCAGTATGAATGATGTACCTCAAACATAACAACAATGTTAATACTGGAAAAAACAGTACAGCCACATATACAAGGGGCTTTTTTACCAAGAAATAGAAAATGACAAAAAAATATTTTGTGTTTTGGATTATCAACGGGAGCCCAGGGTAACAAATGGCAGGCAAAATTTTTTGTATACATCTAACACAATATCATGGGACACAAAAGACAAGTAAGCCTAAAAGGGATTAGGAAAATGAATGCATTACTGCAAGGAAAAAAATGAAAAAACCGGGACTCTTATTTTACAGTATTTTATCAAAGATTGTATTTAAACTCCCTCCCCAAAAAGTCAAGGGTCCCAGACGGGGAGTCCCACACTAAACATTTACCCCCCACAGGGTCAATCCAGACTGCAACTTCAGGGAAGGTAGGGAAAAGCAATTGATTATCCTGCACTGGTTTAAAAGAGGGCAGCTGATTCAGCAACCCAAAGAGATTTCCAATCTCAAAAGGACTACAAAACATAATAAGGCTGTGCACACAAAATATATTTTAAAAAAAAAGCAGCATAGTGCACACTGAAAAGGGAATAGTAAACATCTAACACAAAAAATCATGGCCACTAAAGACTAAGTAAGACCCCAGGGATATAGAAATTGGAAAAGCATTCTGCTAAGGAAAATATGAAAAAACCTGGGACTCTTATTTACATATTTGATCAAAAATTTTTATTAAAACTCACCTCCCCAAAAAGCAAGGGGGCCCAGAGCAGGTAGTCCCTACACTAAAAATGTTTCCTCCTAGGCGTCAATCCCGACGCAACTTCAGGGAATGGGAGGAACTAGCAAATTGGGTTTTCCCCGCACTGGGTTTTTAAAAAAGGGAGTTTGGTGCAGAAGCCAATGAAATTTTCCAATTCAAATGGGCTACAAAAAATAATAAGGCGTCAATCTAAAATAAAAATTTTAAAAAAAAGCAAGCATAGGTGACACTGAAAAGGCAATAGTATACATCTAACACAAATACAGTGGCAATAAAACAAGTAAACCTCAAGGTAAATTTGGAATATTGGAAATGCATTACTGCTAGGAAAAAAATGAAAAAAACCTGGGGCTCTTAGTTTACATATTTGATCAAAGATTGTATTAAGTCACCCCCAAAACGTCAAGGGGATCCCAAGCAGGGGATCCCCTTTTTGTTTGATGTATACATTGCCTTTTCAGTGTGCACCTATCTTGCGTTTTTTAGAATAAATTTTTTGTGTTCACAGCCTTATTATAAATGTTCAGGGATAACACAGGGGGGTTTATTTTATCCACACAGCATCCACAGAAGGAATCTTATACAGGGTATCAAACAAAACATCACTTATTCGCTTTAAAAAAAAGTTGCATATAAATCCTTCGCCAGTGCTTGGGGGGTTCACCTTTGGAGCTTTGGGGGGGACCAATCCTCCTTAAATGGGAAGCACAGAACCCTCCAGCACAGAGCTTGTCCTCTCCAGACGACACACACCCCAGTCTTGGAACCACACCCCGTCTTCCCCCAGCTCCAGGCTCTTACGGGGGGTAAAGCCCGGGCCTGGAGGGGGAAAGGCCGTCCCACCCATCTCTTTGCATTCCCTAAAAAACCGACCCGGGTCAGCGCTTAAGGCAGCTGTTCTATACTAAAAAAAATAGGGGTCAGCAAACCCAGGTTACTGACACAAAAAACTTTTTTGGCTTTTACTTACCCGATGGGCCAGGACATCGGCGACACATACCTCCCTCCACGATGGACCTTTTTGCCCTCTACAGTGTATATAATAATTTATTATTAAAAAATATATATATTTAAAAAATAAATATATTTTAATAATATTCAATTTTAATGTCACCTTACTCACGGTTCTGTGGTCATCAATATAGTGTAGGACTCTGTAATGGATATTCTGAAGTGCCTAGAAGAAACGCGGATAAAATATATAGACAAAAACCCAAAAAAAAGAAATACCCCATTGTGATTCTTCAAAGGGGGAGCTCCTATCATAAGGCGACCCTGCCCCATTGGGTCTCCCAACCCCCCAAAAATGTAACTAATACACCTTCTGATAGACGTCAATTTAAAAAAATGTCCCGACCTTTCCCCAAAAGGGTTTTTCAGGGAATAAAATGGTAACAACAAGGTTAGTGATGGCTACTGATAATGATGGGGACCACAAACCAAATAATGGCTATAGCTCCAGAATATCCTTGGCAGAGTGCTTTACTATCTTGATGACCACAGAATTCTTCTGTTTTCTGTGGGGTTAATCAAACCTTGATAATGGCTCTATTTTTCCCCCGTATTGACATCGTTGTTATGTTTGAAGCAGTGGCTTAACTTAAAGCTCCGGATTCCAAAGGTAAAAAGGGGGAAAGGGGGGGGGGGGGGGGGGGGGCCCCCCAGCTACCATGGGGCACTTAAATGCGGAAATTTTCAAAAGGGGCCCAAGAGGGTTTTTGGGGCCCCCCTTCAAGCAGCATGGCCGGGTAGCTACGCTCCCCCGGGCACCCCCTTTACCCCTATTGCCCCGGGTTTTTTGGGTTAAAAATTTACTTTTTCCTTAAAATTTTTGGTTTTTTTTTTTTTTTTAAAAAATTTTTTTTATTTTATTTTTTTTTTTTTTTTTTTTTTTGTTTGCCAAAACGGGGCAATTCTACACAATTTGGGACTTTGTTTTTTTTAGTGGTGTAAACCCCCTTGGGGCTCCGGACGCCATTTTGGGACTGTCTGGGGTTAAAACCCTTTCTTTAGCCGGATCGCCACTCTTCTGGTCAGTGGATATGGAACACGGTAAACACAGCATTTTTGGCCACACAGTACGGGCGGCTTTTCCCTTTTTCACAGATCGGGGAAACCTTTTTTTTTTATAGTGGATATTAATAAAATTTTGTATTTTAACTGAGAATATTATTTTCTGTGAGTTGGTCTAAAATTTCCCACTATAGCATTCTTACTACTTTTCTGTGATTTTTATAAAAAACTAAAAAAAAGTAAGCTAAACACAAGCTTCCCCATTTTTCATCCAAATCTTCGACAGCCCCCATAAAAATTTACATTAGCAACAGAAATTCAACTAAAAAACTCTATATTTTGGGTTTTTTACCTTCAAAAAGTAGGATTTTGGGAAACAGGGGACAAAATCAAAGAAACATATGGCTTTATTTTACATGTTACTTTATTTACCATTTAGAAAGGGTTGAAAGAAAACAGGGTGTCCTCAATTTTCAACCAAGGGTGGGGAACATGTGGATGAAGGGAGAGAGAAAAGGGGAAAATTAAACCCAGCCCACCACTTTTAAAATTTCCCGGGAACCCCCCGGGTAAAAACCCAAATTCTGCCCCCAGGAGACCAATATCTCTACCCCAAGCCCCCCACCAGCCAGGATCCAGAATTTTAAAAAAACTACGAACGCATTAATTTTCTTTTTTTTCCGGGAAAGGAATCTAAGCCTTTTTTTGAAACCCAACAGTTCCTGCTGTGCCCCACTCCCTCAGGCAGGCTTTTCCCACAATTCACATTCCCGGGGGAAAGGGGAAGACCCTTTTCTCCCGAAGTTTGAATCCTTTTTTCCTGGGTTAAAAGGAAGGGATTTGTTTTCCCCTTTTTTTTGAGGGGGGGAAGGGGGGGGAAAAATTTTTAGGGGGGGGGGGGGGGGGGGACCTTTTTATATTTTTTAAAAAAATTTAAATCATGCCCCCCCCGAAGCCTTCTTTTCTCAAGACAAAAAAAATTTCAATTTACAACCTCTCCCAAAACTAAGATCCCTCCATTCACCCCAAACAAAAAATTTTTGCTATTTTGAAGGGCCCCCAAGGCACACTTCTATATGACAAACATGGAGATATCTATGATCAAAACATTTAGACACTAAAATACTTTGGTTAATGGTTATCCTAGCATCTGAGCAGTTAGGACGAGGTGGCTTCCTCTAACCCCAAACAGTGCCCTCAAAACACAACTGTGGGGTACGCCTAGGTTTTCATGGCAGCCAGGGGCCTAATGAATGTGCTATTAAGCTCTGTCTAGAACTTCTCTATTTACATGGTTCCCAGTTTTAGTGATTGGTGGGGGTTTAAGAGATAGTACACACAGGGGAACAAAACCATTTTTTAAACAATCTGCAGGGTTATAAAATGGATGTCTGAGGATATAATCATTTACTTAAAGAAGAAAATGAAGTAGATAAACTGCATGTCTTAATAAAAAAATTATATATAAAAATTAAATATATTTTATATATAAAATATATAAAATATATTTATATATACACTCAACCGGCCACTTTTTTGGGTTACACCATGCAGTAAGGGGTTTTTAAAACCCCCTTTTGCCTTCAAAACTCCCCTCAATTTTTCTTTGGCATAGTTTCCAAAAAGGGGGTTTGCAACAAAATTCTCAATTGGTACCGGGGGGCCCCCAAAAGATTGCCAAGAAAATATTCCCCACCCATGACCCCACCACCACCACCTGAACCGTTGAAACAAGGCAATGATCCAGGGTTTTTCCATTTGTTGAGGGCCAAATTTGCCCCCAACCCATTCCTAAAGCCCGCAGCAGAAATCGGGGAACTCATCAGACCGGAAACCCTTTTTTTTCCAAATTTTCCCTACTGTCCAAATTCATGATTTGGGAAAAATTTGGGAGCCTCAGTTTTCCTTTGTTCTTAGCGAAAGGAGGGGCCCCCATTTGGTTTTCCCGCTGCTGTAGCCCATCGCCTCAAATTTGCCGAACTGTTTTTTTCAGAGATCTCTTCTGCCTCCCTTTGGGTTGTAACGGGGGGCCTTTTTTGGGAGCACGTTCCCTTTCTATCACCCTCGAACCAGCCCCCAAATTCTCCTTTACCCGGGAACAACAAGTGCTTTAACCGCCCAAAAGAATTTCCGCTCACGGGGATGTTTTTTCCCTTTTTTTTCCTGCCCTTTCCTGAAAAACCCAAGAAAATTGGTTGTGCGTGAAAATCCCAGGAGTTTCACCCAATTTTCCCTGAAATACTCAGACCACCCTTCTGGCACCAACAACCATGCCACTTCAAAGGCACTCAAATCACCTTTCTTCCCCATACTAAACCCGGGTTTTAAATTTCAGGAGTTGTTTTTGCCCAAAGTTACTTTCCTAAATGCACGGATTTTGCCGAAATGTGATTGGGCGGTTTTAGAAATTAAGTTTTAACGATTTTTGGGACAGGTGCCCTAAAAAGGGGCCCGGGTTTGGATGAATTTTGTAAGAACTCCCGGGGAAAAGGCTGCAATGGTGTATATTTTCCCGCCTTTGGGGGGGTTTACTGCATACACAATAAATAAAGGGAGGGCAAGCTTTTTTAAAAAGGAGAAAAATTCGAAAGGCCCCCAACCACTTTTTAGGGGGCAGTTTACTGCCCACCAAGGACGGGGCCTTGGTGGGTAGACCATTTTTTTTCGGTTTTTCAGCTGCGATATTAGTTGGCACATTTTTTAACAGCAAAAAACTGTTGGAAAACAGCTTATTTCCGGGGACGGCTCTTCCCGGGGGACACCCAAAGGGATTGGGGTGGGTGACTCCCTCCCCAAAATTACAGACCACATTTTTGGGCCCTGCCTTATAAAAGGGCCATTTAGCCCAGCGACAAGGTGGGGCTTTTAACCCAAGGAAAAAATTTTTTTAAACCGGGAAGGGGTTTTGGGGACGGAGGAGGAAAGGGATCCCCCAAACACCCAGGGCG
Organism: Phyllomedusa bahiana; assembly: GCA_025379985.1. Classification (NCBI taxonomy): domain Eukaryota; kingdom Metazoa; phylum Chordata; class Amphibia; order Anura; family Hylidae; genus Phyllomedusa; species Phyllomedusa bahiana. The sequence goes on along the minus strand of JAODAL010027621.1, from coordinate 8,597 downwards.
GGGTTTTTAAAGGGGGAAGTGGGGAAGCAACCTTTGTACTACCGTGCCCAGACAACAGGAGTTTTTTTTCATTTGTTTTGGTTCTACATTTTTTCACCTGTTGCCATTTATCTTTTTTGCACGGGCCAATAAAATAGGGAAAGCAACCATATTGGGACAATAAATAGTCTGAGTCTCTGTCAAATTGGCCTTTTGCTACAAACCCAAGCGGTTGGGGCTCACATTTTGGTGGAGGTATGCAAAGGGAAATTTTAAAAGGGGGAAGACGGGTTGAGTTTTGGTTGCCCCAGGGTCCTGGGTAAAAACGCAACAAACGCCACAGGAGGGAAAGCTGCGAAAATGGGGGGAACTGTTCAAGCAGTTGGTTTCAATCAAACCTCAAACTCCAAAAAGCAGTTACTAAACCAACAGGAGGCCATTTGCATATCAAAAACGGGTTGCACGAAAAAGCGGTCAAGACCCAAAGTGAGCCCCAATCTTCCTGCGCGCGGGTGCACCGGGGCCAACTTGACATAACAGCACAGTATGAACCAGGTTTCTGTAAGTTTAACAGAAAAAGAAAAGGGATGCCCAGGGGTTTTCAGCCGGCACCCCCGTCCGGGTTTCAGAGGGCGGACAAAAAGACTGCAAGGAGGGCCCATTGAAGCCAACTTGTCACGCCCCCAGCGCCCCCAAGACCATTTGGCTGAGGGGTTTGGCCCCCTTTCCCGGACGGGGTAAACCCCCAAAAAAACTATATTGACCTGCGATTTCCCGGAAACCAGGGTGTATAAAGGTTTAAAGGAGGAAAAAATTTGTCCCCGGCCCTTGCTTTAACCTTGGCTCCGGCACGGCGAGTCTTCACCATGGGAGGTACATGAAAAAGAAACCACGGGGGGTCCCAATGTAAAACCAAATACCACCTTCCCAGCGGGGGGGGCTGCAAGCCAGGGGAGCTCCCCCGGGCACAAATAGGGGAAAGGGGGTTTCGAAAAAACCCAACCCAAAATTCGCCTGTGTTTCCTTCCCTTTTTGGAATAACGTTTGGTTTTGGAAAACTCCGCCCCCAAAAAGTGTTCCCGACATAGTGCCATAGGGGGAAGAGTTTTACTGCCCCAAGGACTTCCTTAAAGACTTACCTCCCCCTTTGGAATCAGAAATGCCCCAAAAACCCCGGGTAAGACTTTTCCCTTCTTTTGGGGGGGGAAAAGACGTAACCTAAAGGGGGTTTTGGCACTTTAAAACCCCAGAGTGTCCCAGTAAACAGGTCCCCAACCCCGGGAAAGGACGTAAGCGTTCGGCCCCCGCATCCAGATAGGGGCTGCCGCTCCCCATGGACTGGGACATTTTTTGCTTAAAAATTGGGCCCTTTTGTTTTTCCGGGGCCCTTTGGAGTTTTTGACTTCGGGAGACGCAGGCTTATTTTGGGCCGGGCCTTTTGGGGTTTCCCAGGGGGGGAAAACATGACGACCGGCAAGTTTGCCGGTGGGGAAAAGGAGGTCATTCTGGGGATGGCCTTTAAAATGAACTCGAAAAGCCCTTGGTTACTTTAATTTCCCCTTTCCAACTTAGGGGGACCGAGAAACTCCGCCCCTTGCCTGGGGGTTAAATTTGCATACATGGGGACACTAAGGACTACCTACACAATAGTCACTTTTAGAGACTCCATGGGGGGTCCTGACCTTTAAAGTAGGCGGGGTTTAAAGGGACTTAATGCACCATTTTTGAAAAAGGGCTGTGTTTTTTCCCTTTTTTTGGAATGTAGGGGGAGAAAAAACAGGCCAAGGGGGAAAAAACCAATGTATGCCAAAAAAGTATTGAACCTGTAAATGCTGAACAGGGGATAAAGAGGGCCTGAAAGCTTTCCCTTAGGGGCCCTGGCTGGAGCCCTAAAGGGAAAATTTCCCCCGAGGTTGATTTTTCCCCCTTTTACGGGTTCCCCAAAAGGTAATTTGGGGGGACGGAAAAAAAAAAGGGGAACCAAACCAAAAAAAAAAAAAAAAAAAAAAAAAAAAAAAAAAAAAAAAAAAAAAAAAAAAAAAAAAAAAACAAAAAAAAAAAAAAAAAAAAAAAAAAAAAAAAAAAAAAAAAAAAAAAAAAAAAAAAAAAAAGGGAAGGGGAGGGAAAAAAAAAAAAAAAAAAAAAAAAAAAAAGGAGAACAAAAAAAAAAAGCAAATGCCTGGGGAAAGGTGTTAAGGCATAAATGGGGTATGGCAAGAACCTACACCAATTTGGGGTACCACATTTTCGCATACATAAAAAAATCTCCTTTACATGGTAAAGAAAACCCCATTGGGGTTTGGGAAAAAATTTTGTAGGGGGGGTTGAGGGTAACCCAGACTACTGCTGCCAAATTAAACACTGAGTGCCGGCTGAAAAAAGACACCAAAACACAAGAGCTGGTATGAGCCCCTTCCCTAGGTAAAGCAGGCCCAGAATAAATGACTTTTTTACAATAAAAAGGATTTTTAAAAACCCCTTTCAGGGCGTATAAGTTCCTTTTTTTCTTGCAGCTTCAGAATGTGGCAAGTTATGGTTCTCCAGATATGGTAAAGATTTCCACCCATTTCCATGCTGGCACATAGTGGGGATAGTCCGGGAAGGGGCGCCATCTTGGAGTATCTGTGCTGTTCACTAAGCTTAAAAATGTTAAAAATGTTTTTGCACCACAAACTTCATTACAAAACATTTGAAAAATATTAAGTTTACCCTAAAATTTGGCCACATCCTGTTTGCATGTCTGGAGCTGGGTCATTCCCATGTGCTTGGGGGGGATTTTTGGGGGGGACAAACCAAGGACGCATTGAGCGAATTTTTATTGGCCCGGTATAATAAAAGGGGGAGGATTTTGTCATCCTTCCAGAGTGCAGGTTAAACCCCCCGGGGGACACCCGTAACCCCCCATTTTTCCTTTCCCCCCATAATTTAAGGCCCTTTTACGCATTGCATGGGCCTTGTGGGCCCTTCCAATCAGCCAGGGGCCCCACCATCTGGTGGGTTAGACTAGCCCCCCGTTATCCGAAGCCATACCACTCAAAACACCCGTCTAATTTTGAGATGGGCAATTTATTCTAACGAATGGAAATTTGTTAAATTTTTAGGAAAACTTTGGTTCTGAACGAAGGTGCTGCCGCGGCTGCTTTGTGGGGGCTCTTTCAAAGAACTGATTTTTTTTACAGAGATTTTTTGGGATGTCCACTTGGCCAATCCCGCTTTTTCCCTTAATGTTTTTTTCTGATTTTTTTGGGTTTTTTTGGGGTCTAAAATCCAGTTTTGCGTCCACTGCGCTGCAATCATTTTTTAAACTATCTGCTCACAGCACATTTGAATACCAAGGGGGATCTAAGCCCGTTCCCCGTTTATTTTATTTTTAAAAAACGCGTTTTTACAAAACAAATACCACTTCATTTTTTGGGTGCTCAAATTTTTTTGCGCATTTACATCCAGGGGGAATTAACTTTGTTTTTCGCTGGGTGCTCCAAAAACCCTCTTTTTCACCGCCAAAAAATTTCAAATTTTTCCTGACATAATTCAAAACGAAGGGTTTAATTACAAATTTTTTCTCTTGTGTGTAGCGTTAAAAATACGCCATTGTAACACGCTACAAAGCTAGTAGTTTGTGGCTGCTCAATTCTTTTGCGCAATTTACATCCAGGGTTAATTAAGCGTTGTTTTTCTGCTGTGGTGACAAAAATAAACCATCTTTTTTCACCGCCAAAAAATACAATTTTACTGTAGCATAATTCACAAGCGAAGGTTAATTACAATTTTTTTTCCTGTTGTGTAGCGTAAAAAATACGCCATTGTAACACTCTACTAAGCTAGTAGTTTGTGTCTGCTCAATTCTTTTGCGCAATTTACATCCATGGGTTAATTAAGCGTTGTTTTTTCTGCCGTGGTGACAAAAATAAACCGTCTTTTTCACCGCCAAAAAAAAAATAAAATTTTCCTGTAGCATAATTCACAAGCGAAGGTTAATTACAATTTTTTCTCTTGTTATGTAGCATAAAAAATACGCCATTGTAACACACGCTACGAAGCAAGCAGTTTGTGGCTGCTCAATTCTTTTGCGCAATTTACATCCAGGGGTTAATTAAGCGTTGTTTTTCTGCTGTGGTGACAAAAATAAACCGTCTTTCACCGCCAAAAAATACATTTTTCCTGTAGCCTAATTCACAAGCGAAGGTTAATTACAATTGTTTCTCTTGTGTAGCGTAGAAAACATGCCATTGTACCACGCTACAAAGCTCAGAGTGTTTGGTTGCTCAATTCTTTTGCGTAATTTACATCCAGGGGTTATTTAAGAGTTGTTCTGCAGTTGTACTCAGTAAAAGAAACTTTGTTTTTCACCGCCACAGAAGAAATTCTGTAGCATAATTCATATCCGAAGGTCAACTAAGCCTGTTTGTGCTTTTATATTCAGTAAAATACACAGAGTTTTTTAAACGGCACATACAAGTCAATTTTTCCTGCCCATTTGTGGAGCGCAATTTATATCCAAGGGTTACCAAGCTTGTTACTGGGTTCATTTGAAGTCAAATACAGGGTGTGTATTTATCATATACAGATATCTTCATCAAACAGTGTCTGTACATTTTAGAACAAACAGTATGTCAGACAGAGAGGTGGCAGGCTCTTCACCTGCGAGTGGCAGAGGCACAAACATTCCAGGCCCAGGTCGCAGCACAGCAAGGGGACGTCGCAGCAGGGGTCACTCGGTGAGGCCACAACTGCTGCTGTCATCTAGCGGCCGTGTGTTGTTCAGCAACCCAATGGTTCTTGATTGGTTGACTAGGTCATCCACTTCGTCCCAGATGACATCTGACAACCCCAGTCAAGAGTCGGTGGGAACGTCAGACACAACCCTTATTTGGCATGGCCCGGGAGCGGGTCAGCGGCCCTCACCTGTCCTCAACCCGCCTCTGTCCCATCCGGTTCCCTCAGCCAGAGATCTACTATGTGGTCTGGGCTCAGCGCCACTATATAGCGAGGATGAACAATTTGAGGAGGGCAGTCAGCAGCTACTTGGCAGCGAAGAAATGGGGCCAATATCCCCTGCTTCTTGCAGTAGGCGACAAAGTATAGATGTTGAGAGTGGCATGGGAGGTCATGTTGTGAGGGGTCAGCCTCGGCATACCAAGACCGATGATGAGGACAGCAGTGACGATGAAACACAAATAGATGATGATGTAGCCGACTGCACTTGGGAGCTGTGTGAGGCAAGGGCTTCATTATCGTCAGGAGAAGAGGGCGTCAGCTTACGCGTCAGGCAGCGGCACAGCCAGCAAGTGGGTCGTGTGGCCGTGAGTCAGCAGGATAGCAGGAGTGTGAGGTCGGGAGCCAAGCAGCCACGGGGTAAAAAACCCGCTTCGCAGGTCCAAGAAAGTAGTGGCACAGGGGCTCAGCGAGGCAGCGGCGGCAGTAGTCACTCAGTGCGGAGCGTTGGCGGTAAAATCCGATACTCGGCGGTGTGGCAGTTCTTTGCTAAGACACCGGAGGAGCCGAATATGGGTATATGTAGAATCTGTAGGCAGAAAGTGAAGCGTGGCCAGGGAGCTAACGTTGGCACCACAGCCCTGCGTCAACACTTGCAGCGTCACCATCCGGTGGCCTGGGAGAAACGGGGCTCAGATGTTGTGGTCCATCCTGCCGCCGCAGCAACTGCAGCAGCAGCGCCCAGTGGCACGCATGTCATTGCAGCCAGTCAAGGCTCCACCACCTCTGCAGAAGGGAGCTGTTTCTCTTTCTCCCGGTCCACATGCTCCTGCTCCTCGCTACTCATGGTGCCAGTAGTCATTCAGCGAGGCGATTGCAAAGAGACAACAGTATGCGTACAACCATCATAAGGTGCATAAGCTGACAGTACTCCTGTCCAATTTGTTGGTTCTGCAGTCCCTCCCTTTCCAAATGGTGGACTCTGCACCGTTCAGAGAAATAATGGCTTGTGCCTAGCCGAGATGGAGAGTTCCAAGCCGTAATATCTTTGCCAAAAAGGCAGTACCAGCACTTCAAAATATGAAAACAAAAGGGTGGGCCAGTCCTTGAGTTTTATCGGTTTGTTCCAAGGTGCAGGCGCGCTGACGTCTGGAGGCTGTAACTACATTCGGGGCCAGAACATGTCCTTTTACGGCCCAATGGGTGAATGTGCTTCCTGCCCAGGCAACACCAACAACTTGGACAGGAGACGGCGCTTTCTCCTCCACAGTTGTCCAAACTGCGGTTTCCTGCGCCAATGTCCGCCTCCTCCTCCACCACCACCACCCTCTGCATCCACAAGTACTGCTCCATCATACCAAAATGTTTAGGGCACAGCAGTGTCATGCATTTTCTTAAAACCTGGCTTGCCTGGGCGAACAAAGTCACACGGGGGAGGAACTGCTCCGCGTCATGCAGCAAGAAATCGATGTGGGACTTACGCTGCACCAACTGAAAAATCGGAACCATGGTGACGGACAATGGGGGAAAACATGGTGCCCCACGCTGCCCCAAGGAGGGATGCTCCATGTGCCCTGCATGGCGCACGTGTTCAATCTGGTTGTGAAAAGGCTCCTGAAGTCTTCCACCAATCTTCAGAAGATTCTGAAAATGGCCGGGAAAACTGTGCATGCAATTCATTCCATTCCTAAAAAAGCCAGGAACACCCTTCTCGAGTTGCAGCGGCAACAGGGCCTCCCCCAACACACTCTGATATGCGATGTTTCCACCCGTTGGAATTCCAGCCTGCACATGTTGGGCCGACTGTATAAAAAGAGAAAGGCCATTAACGATTTTTTGATGATCCAGGCGGACAGGAGTACTCCCCTGTGTAGCTTTGATGTCAGCCAGTGGCAGCTCATGCGTGACACCTGCTGTTTGTTGAGGCCATTCGAGGAGGCCACGTTATTTGTCAGTCGCCAGGACTACGGGAGGAATAACGTCATTCCACTGCTTCATGTCCTGGAAGAGATGCTGAAAAATCTGTGTGGGCAGGAGACTGGAGACGTGGCGACTACATCTCGCAGCCACATGAGTCCGGTGGGGACTGAACTGGAGGAGGAGGAAGACATTGGAACAGAAACATTGTCTGGTGAAATAAGTGGATTTTCTACCCAGGTGCCCAAGAGAAGAGGACAGGAGAAAGCTGGAGGAGGTAGATGGAGATGAGGAAGACGAGGCAGATGACCTGCAAGCACCGTGGCAGTATGCAGGGGAGATGGAGGCAGGGAGTCCCTCAGAGTCACTTGTGCAGATGGCCCGCAGCATGCTGATTTGTCTGGCTAGTGACAGCCGAATAGTCAGCATCCGGCAGAGGGATGACTTCTGGCTCTCCACCCTATTGGACCCTCGCTACCGGTCCAAAATGGGAGTCTTTTTCCCAGCTATTGAGAGGGAGGACAAACTCAAATACTATAGGGGAAATCCCCCGTAGTCAGTTGGGCCCCTGCCTATGTGCGGCATCGTCCCTCCTTTGACAGGTCTGACCGGGGGGTTCTTCAGCGCTCACGTACTACTGTCGCGGCTGCTGGAGGAAGGTGGGGGTGTCGGAGCAGTACCAGCTACATCAGCAGCAACTTAAGTCTGGAGTCACTGATGAGCAGCTTCCTTCACATGCCTAGTGAGGAGGGCAGTCGCCAGCAGCAGCAAGACCTAGAGCAGACCCTGAACCAACAGGTGGTGGCCTACTTGGACAGCACTCTACCACCCCAGTTAGAAGATCCCTGGACTACTGGGCAGCCAAACGGATGTGTGGCCGCAACTTGCCGAGTTTGCAGTGGAGAAGCTGTCCTGCCCGGGCCCGTATGTGGCATCAGAGCGGGTATTCAGTGCGGCGGGGGCCATCGTTACCCCTAGGAGAATCCGCTTGTCCACGGGAAATGTGGAACGACTGACCTTTGTCAAGATGAATCAGGCGTGGATCGGCCAAGATTTCCACACACCTATGCCTTAGGCGTCCGACTACATCAGCCATGACGCCTCACCCAAACTGGAGAAAAATTTGTCTGGGTTCAAACTACCTGCCTCAGCCACTATTCTGATGCTGCCACCCGCCTGATGGGCCCCACATCTGCTGACAGTTCCTCCATCTGCCACCAACCATCTTTACCCGGGACTGGGATTGCCACCCACCTCCACACTCTGTCATTGTGCCACTGTCTGCCTAATGCTGCTGTTGTTTTCTGGTGCCATGACATCCACACTGTGTCATTGTGCCACCTCTGACCTCATCTGTTGCTCCTGCCGCCGTCACCTCCACTCTCTGTCATTGTGCCACTCGGTGGCCTACTACTGTTTTGCCACCTCCAGAATGTCATTGTTTCCACTGTCTGACCTCATGCTGCTGCTACCCCTGACCTACACACTGTGTCAATTGTGCCACTGTCTGACCTCATGCTGCTGCTGTGGCTGCGCCGTGACCTACACACTCTGTCATTGTGCCACTGTCTGACCTCATGCTGCTGCTGTGGGTGCTGCCGTGACTTACACACTGTGTCATTGTGCCACTGTCTGACCTCATGCTGCTGCTATGGCTGCTGCCGTGACCTACACACTGTGTCATTGTCCCACTCTGTTGGCCTACTCCCTGTTTTTTCACCCCCAGAAAAGCTTGTGCCCCGTCTGCCCTCATTTTCTGCCCACCC